>JBAMJV010002823.1:0-253237 GCA_037951105.1 Echinarachnius parma | reverse complement strand
TATACTGAAGTTCCAAGTAAGTTTTGAGGATTTGGACAATGTTACTAAGTCACTTTAATGTGATTATAAAGACCAGGAAGTACTGTATAGTTTGCTGATAGCCTTTATTATATGGTATGGCGTTGCAAAATGCTTTTTATGACTTGCTATAAAAACTCGACACGATTTGGTTTCAGCATTCCACGAAATGCTTCTCAATATAAATTTACATGCAACATGTTTCTTGCAATAGAAACCGTAAGGACGGGTCATTGGGCCAGGGGCGTAGACAGCGGGGGTGGGGGGGGGGGGGGGGGGGGGTGAGGGGTATGCATGCATCCCCCCAACCTCACAAGGGATGACATGTACAATGATCCCCCCCACCCCCAGGTTTTAGGGAAAGATATTGTATGTGTGTGTGTGTTTTGAGTATATGTGTATGTGTGTCTGTGTAGATGCGCGCGCGCGCGCGCGTGTGTGTGTGAGTATGTGTGTGTGTGTGTGTGTGTGTGTGTGTGTGTGTGTGTGTGTGTGTGTGTGTGTGTGTGTGTGTGTTTGTGTGTGTATCTGTATACGAGATTGACCCTCGTCAAGCCTGCAGCCAGGGGGGGGGGGGGGGTGCGAAGGGTGCGTACGCCCCCCCCCCCCCCCCCCCCCCCCCCCCCCCCCCCCCCAATTCAGAAAGGTCCACTTTTTGACGGTCTCGAGTCCACTTTTTACTCGACCATCTTAACAAATGGTCTTGGCAAATCTTAACAAATGGTCAAACAAAATTTGGCAGACGGTCTCGGCCAGGAACAAAAGTTGGCGAACCCCCCCCCCCCCCCCCCCCCACCACCACACTGAGAGGACTTTGACTTTCTTCCAATTAATCCTTGGTCTCCTTTCAGTGAGGACAATAATTTATTAACAAAAATCAATCAATCTGCTAAGTTGTATGTTACTTTTAATGTAATTAGTCTGGATCATTAGCTGGCATCGAAATACATGACATCCATAATCCATAATCATACAGTGCCAAATATAAGTCTATTTAAAAAAAAAGTTAATAGTTATTGTATTTATCATGTCATATAGTGCCAGCAACAATAAGGCGTTGTATATAGGAAAAATATTACGAAACTATATGCCATTATAATATAAAAGTATTATTTACATTTCAAGGAACAGTATATTGTTACCATGGTTACTAGCATAATATACCCACATAATATGAATCGAGTAGTGCAGTCCTTCTAAAATGAAATTGTTCAATGTAATGAAAAACTATTTCCTGGGTATATAAAGCCCGGCGCAGACAGAGCCGACTCGACCCGATCCGACTGGTTTTCAGCCTGATTTACTCAGTATGCGTTGCCTCAGGACTCCGGTTTTACCAGTCAAGTGCCAGTCGGAGGTCATTCGAGGCCGATTCAACATGTTGGATCGGCTCCGACTGAGCGAAACTGACTCTTGCCTGACTGAAAACCAGTCGGATCGGGTCGAGCCGGCTCTGTCTGCGCCGGGCTTAACACAATATCGTGCATGATGCCAGCTGCTGCTGGACCATACAGATTAATGATTAATTTTGATATTGATATCTAAGTTGGTGAAGTTATTGGTTGACCGCGAAAATATCACTCCTATTACAAGTCATCAACTATATTACTATCATGTCAGGCGGTCTATAAACACACCAGGGGGTATTTCACAAAGATCCTAAGTTGAACTTAACTCTATAAGTTGGAGTTAAAAAGCATGGTAAGCCATTTGTAGCTTTGGAATAAAATAATGCAAAAACGCAAGTATTTTAGACTTTTTATAAATGTTACATTAAGAACATGACATCTCCTTGATAATATAAACTATTAATGATTTTAATCAACATTTTATGCCTTTTAAACGAAGTTAAACAAAAAAGTTCAAAGAATCTAATGGCTTTCCATAATTGTTAAGTCCAACTTAGTGCTAAGTTTGACTTTGGATCTTTGTGAAACACCCCAGTCCTACAATTCATCAACTATTACATATCATGTCAGGCGGTCTATAAACACACCAGCCTCTAATCAGCTATATGATCATTAAATCCACTTTTCTTGATAGATGGATAGACTCGGTCTATGTTTTAAAGAAGCTTCATAAAGTATGTACATATATCAACCGACATGCTCGCATAAGGCAGTGTTCTTTGGAGATCGATTCATGTAATTAGAAACTACATGTATATCTATAATTTCCTGGAAAGTTAATGTATCGCGTGATATAGCTGCCAAACGGAACGGGTCATAATGATTAATGATTAACCAAATATTAATTGCAATACTCATATATTTTGTTATAGCAACAGTTTGCATGGATGCTGTCCAAAATTAGAAGTCACCCCACTTTAATTACAGATAATTTCAATTATTAATGCACGTAGTTTCCATAATATGTATCATATTTATCATTATTAAGGCCTGTATTTTGTGTTACACAATGCTTACTTTAGCCACAGCTTGTTTTCAAACGACGAAAAACATTACTTAGTTTTCTTTATGAAACCGTAGGGAGTAGCTAGGATTGCGTCGGGTGGGGGGGGGGGGGGGGGTAGGGGAGGGTGGCATTATATTCTGTATGCATGAAAACCGATACAAACAAAACAAAACAAAACAAAACAAAACGACTAAGGTGCCAACTATTCTTAATCCAGCCCTTTGTAGCCTAGCTATCACTCGTGGGCTGACCGTATGCGGGCACTGTCATAGAAGGATGTAACATGTCGTGCAAGAGCCACAATTAATCATAAAGTAGAACATATGCGGGTTGGTGCCAAATCCGACAATAACTATACTTCCGCCCGCACTGCAGTGTCAAAGAGAGAGAGAGGGGGGGGGGGGGGGGGGGGGGGGGGGGGGGGGGTATACAGGTAGATTATACCTAGGGTAAACATAACGCATGCAAATTATTTTTTGTCACCGCATCTTGCCTCCCCCAACATCAACCGCCCCCCCCCCCCCCCCCCCCCCCCCGCCTCCCCGTGTTAGGGTGCATCCTGCATGGTCATGCCACCCTCGGCTATATAGCCAAAAAAATAAAGTACAATTCGGTCGAAGGTCATTGGCATTTTCTACGTTCGTTTTTTGGAAACTTTAACATTTTTTAAAGCAAATATTATGTTCATAATAATATATCCAACTTTGATATATATACTTCCTTTTTCTTAAAATAATACAGATCTGAAATATAATTAGTCTCCAAATAGCTATAACTTGAATTCGGAATACATTTTGAAATTCGCTATTACGAGGTGATCATGAGTTTGAACAAATTATGTATCTATAAAAAATAAACATAAGTTTATCAACGAATGGGGGGGGGGGGGGGGGGGGGGCAAGTAATAGCTTTCTGCCCCTATAATGTACCCACTTATTATAATTATCTTGTGCCTGTCGTTGAAATCAAGAGGGCGCACGTCCGATTCCCCCAGAGCGCACTTGATTCCCCTCACCCCATCCTCTAGATCCTCAAGTGTACATGGTCACGCACTATTCACCTGTGCGTGCAGCATCATCACCAGCTGATATCAAAAAAGGCATCACATATTATGCACACACATGTACAGCAGCGTCATTGACAACAATGCAAATCGCCCAAAAGACGTACCAACACACCGTTGTGTGCACATGCATAATTTAGTCGGCAATTGTTCCATTTAGTCAACAGAGCATCTAATTTGTCCACGCCATCCATTCATTCATTGACTGTCAATCAGGAACCAGTCGCAGGATAGAGGAAAGGATTTTATTTAGACATGTAAGTTTTCAAGAATATATTATAGATTGTATATTAATTAATATTATATGTTTGTGATAATGATTTGAATATTTGTATGAAAAACAGTATGATGATGTAGATGATGAATGATGATAATGAGTCGAATTGCATTATACTCTATTTACTATTACTATTACAAGCGGCCAGCGGCTGAATATTTCCCTATTAAAGTGCTGTTAATTTGTATGGTTTCTTTGCTCCTGTGTTCGATATTGTAATGTGATTATAAATTACCCACTATACTGATTGAGTACTGGGCGTGTATAAATATGCAAATGAATGTAACTGGTACTGCATGGTAACATATGTTTATTCTATTGTTTTTTTAATATAATTTGGCATATTCGTGTATTAGGCCCCACCACTGCTATACTGTATGTCCTAACCCTAACCCTAAACCCTAACCATAACCCTAACCCTAACCCTAATTTGGTGGCTATAGGTCACTAGATTTAGTGGCTATATAGTTAGCTCAATTTTAGTGGGCATAGAGAGAAGCCCTGAATAAAACTATTCAATGAGTACAGGGCCGTGACTGGGTCAATTAACCTTAATGGGGGTTCCAGGGGGCGCAGCCCCCGGAAGATTTTGGATTTGGGCAGTTTAGCCCTATCAAAATGTGGTTTAAAGAAGACTATATAGTATCAACTTTCACATTATGAATGAGAGGGGGCAATGCTCCTTTATTTTAATGTTAATATTTTTGAACCCCAAATATTGAGGGGGATAATAATACAGGCCATCCCCCCCCCACCTGAAATATTGGGGGGATATATCCCCATCCCCCCGTGATCGACGCCCATGGTAGGGGCTCGATCATGCCCAACCACACTCACCCTAGACCATTCAACCGTTGAATGCAAACTGAGATGATCTAGCTCATACATTTTATTTGTTCTTTCCCACTCTTCTTTTTTTGTTTCCTTTAATTTTTTTATTTTGGGGGGGGGGGGGGGAGGGGGCTTTTTTGGGGGGCAAAAATGCATTTTGCCCCCCCACTTTTTGGATGGGGGGGGGGGGGGGCAGCCCACATAGCAACTGCCTAAATGTTGAAGAAAAGAAAGCAAATGAAGTGCTGCTGATGGATTTAATTACAGATCGGATCCCTCAATGACATCACATGATCGCAACGACTTTTCAGGGGATGATGGGTAAGTTTATCATTCTTACAATTACATATTAGATAAAATAGCTCTTCCTTAAATCAGTAATTTCTTGATATAAACAATATCTGATGAACACAATTTTTGCAATTTTTAGGGTAAAGGGACCACATATTACACAAAACCTTGTCTATTAAAATTACACCTAGCTTATACTCATTGCATATCAAGTTTGTGGAGATATGATTAAAAGTATCACAAATTTCTTGAACTGGTCAAAATATTTCAACCTTATTTCTTGCATTTCAACCCTGCAAATGCATTTAGCCTTCCACAAGAGTTATTTAATTTTCCTTTCTTTTGATTGACTTCACTTTCTTGACAGATTCCATGGCATCAGCAAACATCGCCATCCCAGCGGCCATTCAGAAGCCAAACTTCACCTCTTTCACTTCCAACAAAAGCTCCTCATCTGGAACCAAGCTCTTTTTAGCCACAAACCCACCAAAACGTTTTCCCAGTGCTCCTCAACTAAACATTGTTAATCAAGGGTCAAAGGTCAACTTGCATGACTTGCATCAAGGTTCAAATGTCGGCCAGTATGACCCTTACCAGGGGTTGAAGGTTAACCAGTTTAATCCCAGTCGTCAAGGATCAAGGGAAAATCTTCTTCACGGATCAAAGGGAAATCTGCATCAGGGGTCAAATGCCAAACCGAATCGTGGGTCAAAGGTCAATCTTCATGACCTTTTGAACCTGTCGCCGAATTTCCCACTAACAGGAATCTTTAGCATCGGGACTGGGCACTTTGATGTGGTGTTGAACACTCGTGAGCTTAGCTGGAAGCCTGTACAAGGAAGCGGTCATGGTAAGACTTTTGTCCATGTTAATACAACTTAATTAAATATTGCTGGTATTAAATAAAGTAATTTATATTGTTTATAATCACCACCACAGCCACCACCACCACCACAGCCACCACCACCACCACCACCACCACCACCACCACCACCACCACCACCACCATAATCATCATCATCATCATCATCATCATCTGACATCATCATCATCATCTTCATCATGCATCTTCATCATGCATCATCATCATCATCATCATCATCATCATCATCTTCATCCTCATCAAAATCATAATCATCATTGTCATCGTCATCGTCATCTTCATTGTTATCATCATCATCTTCATTGTTATCATCATCATCATCATCATAACATCATCAACACCACCCACCAAAACCACCAATACCACCAACATTAACACCACCACTGCCATCACGTCTGCCACCACCATCACTGTCATCACCATCATCACCACCATCACCACCATCACCACCATCTCCACCACCACCACCATTATCACCATCAACACCACCACTGCCATCACCATCATCACTGTCGCCACCACCACCACCACCACCACCACCACCACCACCACCACCACCACCACCAATCATCATCTCTGTTATCATCATTAGCTCCACCACCACAAACACCAACAATCATCATGCATCATCATTGTCATCTTCAACGGCATTGTCATCAACATCATCAGTCATTGATATTTATTGTGGTAATTATCGTAATATGCCTTTTATTCCTTCCAACACGACAGGAGGGCAATACCCCAAGGTGATGAAGGTGAAAGACATCATTGGTGTTCAGATCCAGAGAATCCAGAAAGGGGCGGAGCAGACAGAAGGGGGCTACCCCAGGGGGGTCTCGGTTGCCATGGTGAGGCCAAAGAAGGGCGTGGCCAATGGTCTGATGTGGGAGGAGATAACGCTGGCATCGACCAATGAGCAGTGCTGCCAGGAGTGGTTCCAAGCGATGATGCAACTCATTAATGGTATGATACAAAGTTACAGGATAAGAGTATTAACTTATTCAATAAATTGTAGCTGCATGGCAGGAATAATACAACACATTCTTAAAACATTGGAAGCTTAAATGGATAGACAGCATCTGGTGTGAAGATGTATCTCATAATTTACAATTTTTGACTCCCAATTTAGTTTTTGTCCACAAGTAATGGGATATTCCCACAGGTCTCTAAAGAACCAAGGAAAGAAAGTGACATTGAGTATTTACAAATCAGAATGCCAGTGGGATGAGTAGGGCATAAGAAAACATGCAAGTCATTTAAACTCTTCTTACCTTGTATACATAGGAGAGCAATGCAGAGTCGCTTTGATAAATTTTAAAAATGACAAGACAAAGGTGTAAATCATTAACTAACTAGGTTTCATGAGTTGTTGAGCAAGATGCATTTGAATATCATTTTTCCGACTCCAACTAGCATCAAGGAGAGTATTATTTCATTGCTTTGACAATTAATAACTTCATCCATACATTGAGTAACAAATTACATAGTAAGAAAGTGTGTTGATGTTTCTAAATGTAAACTTGTTTCTGACGTCCTTCACCCAGGCTTCACAGAGAGACCAAGGAGACTGCACCTGTTCGTTGACATGGCCACCTCGGCCAAGGCTAAGCAAGTCTATGAAGACAAGGTGAAGACTCTCCTCCACTTTGCTAGAGTTCAGACCGACGTCATCGGTAGGTTGCTCTCTTTTTACAAGTCTAGGACAGAAGATGGCAAACTAATATTGGCTAGCATAACAGTTTTGTATGCCTCGGTCAATGAAGTGGCCGGAGGCATTACATTTGGGGTTGTCCGTCCATCACTTCGTCCGTCCGTCTGTCCCCTTTTTGTTCTTACAATATCTTGAAAACCCAATCACAGATCAATTATAAACATATTTTTGTGAAATAAATTTCTCATAGTTGTTGTAGTTGATCACAGTCTGTCAGATATAGTTTGGCAGACGTTCATGTATAAGACAAACTAAAGATGTGCTGGTAGAGTTAGGTGGGGTGAATATGGGGGATAATATAGGATTATAATGCTTAGTTAATAATTAAATGTTTGTGTGATACCCATACTGCACAAAACCATGCCTATTATTTACTTACTATTATGTTGCAGAGGCTGACCAAAAAGGTGATGTTCAGAAGGGCATACAAAACATGGATTTTGATGATGTTGACGGGTAAGTAACCATACAGGGCAGTGGGGTAGCTCCGGGGGGGGGGGGGGGGGGGGGGGGGGGGCATGTGCTCTCAATAATTTAATACAAACGATGTAATTATACACAATAGGATAAGAGGAAAATCCTTAACAAACTGAAGAAATACAAAAGAGTGGGCCCCAAAAAATTTGAGTGCCCCCAATCAGTCCGACCATGCTACGCTACTGCCAAAGCGCATTGGTGAATTATTGATTGTACAGGTGCTATAAAAGAGTTAATTATTGTCATTATCAAAGCACACTGTCTGAAGGTTACATCATAGTAGCGTTGAGAAGATGCTGATGCTGCTGTCATTATGTTAATGAAAAATGATGAGAGAATTAAGATGAAGATGATTTTATTTTGAATTTTGATTTTAATGATTTGATTGATTTTGATGATGATCATCAAAACCTTTTTTTTATCAATTGCCAATTGATGTGTGAATTAGCCTGTAACTCCCTGGGCAGCTGGGGCTAGTATGGTCCCCAGGGAGTTGAGATGGTGCACAAGGTAATTGCAAAGGTTCAACTTGTACCTGATGACCAAGGGTAATAACAATGCCTCAATAAAACCCTGTTTGTTTTAATGCTCTATGGCATTTGTGTGTATTGTAACTCGCTAAAATGCGAACTTGGCACTCAAGGAGTTAATAAATGTATTGTGTCTGATGTTCATCTATACTTCGCACAAAAAGTTCCGCAATCGAGGTTTGCGCATTAATGCGCATTAACTTTTATATTAGGTTATTACCATTGATAAATTTGGTATCATTGGAAAGCGTGAATTCTCCCCTTTACATTGATATAACATTTGCTATGAGTATTTCATCATGGAATGTGCATTGCATCCAAATGTAGGGCAAAGTAAAAAGTGAAATGTTGCAAAATGCACTGATTCTGTCAACAAAGGGCCTTCCTTTTGTTTGAAGATTAAAATGTGGCTTGAATGCCTATTACGTTATTACCATTCATAAATTTGGTAACATTGGAAAGCGTGAATCCTCCTCTTTACATTGATATAACATTTGCTATGGATATTTTATCATGGAATGTGCATTACATCCGAATGTACGGCAAAGTAAAAAATGAAATGTTGCAAAATGCACTGATTTTGTCAACAGTGTGCCTTCCTTTTGTTTGAAGATTAAAACGTGGCTTGAATGCATGACCACCTCACCCCCATTCAAGCCAAGGAAGGCACTCTGTTGACAAAATCAGTGCATTTTGCAACATTTCACTTTTGACTTTGCCCTACATTCGGATGCAATGCACATTCCATGATGATATATCCATAGCAAATGTTATGTCAATGTAAAGAGGAGGATTCACGCTTTCCAATGATACCAAATTTATGAATGGTAATAGCGTAATAAAAAAGTTACTAATGTGCAAACCTCGATTGCGGAACTTTTTGTGCGAGGTATATTATGGGGTTTTATCTTTGTGTATCAGGGTTGTTTGTATTGGAGGAGATGCAGTAGCCAATGAGGCTGTGAACGGTCTTCTCCAGAGAACTCAGAGGGACGCTAGTATTACTGTATCGCAGAACACCCCTTTGGCAAAGTGTAGGATTCCTCTGGGCATCATTCCTGTAGGTAAGATGTGAATGAAGTTATTGAAGAATTGTTGTCCCAATATAGATTACAATTTTTTGTCCAAAGAAGAGCATTTAAATCCATTTGTCTGCTAATTTGAAACTTATTGTCTAGTGTATTGGCTTCAAAGGATCAAGGATAATGGGAAAATGTTCACCGAATAGATCAGTGGTCACCTAACGTATTCCAATACATTCATACATAGATACAAGGCTCAGAATTCACCATGCAAATATAAGGTGCTGCTCTGTCAGGTAAACCTCTGGCAAGCTTTCAGGTTGCCAGGAACATCTTGTTTAAATAAAATATGCACAACATTTAATTATGTTTAACCAGTCTGTCAATGCTTCAAAACTTTTTGGTGTAAAAGAAGTGTGGCACCTTGCTGGTATTCCAAAGAAAGTATAAATATGTGTAATGTATATGTTTAATTTGTTATATATGTTTGTATTTTTTTTATTACAGGCTTATTTAACGTTGTCGCCCACTCATCACAGGGAGTGAGTGATCCTGTGACTGCACTGCTCCATATCATTCTAGGTAAGCATGTTGAACAGTTTATATGCCATAACGTTAAAATACTATTATTACCAATATAATATAAAGTGATCCATGATAATAAGCAATCATTTCGACCCACCAACAACCACAAAAATATGTACAAGAAATTATTTCCAAAATATTTTATCTAGATACCTTACGCTAGATACCTACTGCTAATGTTTGTGATCAATTGCAAAGTTGAGGTTATACGAACAGATTTATGCAAATGCGATTTGTGCATTTAGGAGCATTTTCAGACTAGCGTTAAATTGCAACTTCGCAACTTATTATGCAACACCCCAGGACTATTCCCTGTTAAGGACTTGGGCTATGGTCTGATCGACTAAGCTAACAATTAAGAAAAAAATGAATTGTGGAAATAAATCAAATCAATTTGGTCTATTATGCATTAATTATGTTTCCTACATCTTGTCTGCAGCCCCTAGATGTATGCACAGTCTTCAGTGAGGCTGGTTTCCTCAGGTTTTGCACCAATAACATTTTAAAGCCTTTTGTTTTTCTGGCAAAAAAACAGAAAGCATATTTTTAGCGTTGCAATATGCGACAGCGGAATTGGTCAAACCAGTATTGATTTTTTGTTTACCTTCAGGTCATCTTCAGCCCCTAGATGTCTGCACAATCTTCAGTGAGGCTGGTTTTCTTCGATTTGGATTCTCTGCCATGTATGGCTATGGAAGTGACTGTCTTTTTTTCAAAAACAAAATACATTTTTGGAAAGTTCAATCTTTTAGCTTTCATTTGATACCAAATTTGTTATGGTACAACGAATTTGAAAAATCAGTGGTTATGTCAGTGTTTGCTTGGAATTGCCCAGTATTGACTTTTTTTTTACCTTCAGGTCATCTTCAGCCCCTAGATGTCTGCACAATCTTCAGTGAGGCTGGTTTTCTTCGATTTGGATTCTCTGGCATGTATGGCTATGGAAGTGACTGTCTGCGACGTGCAGCAAAATCACAAAATGTACTCAAGTCCAGAGCTGTAGAATATGCAATGGCCAAGAGTCTAGTCAAGTTAAAGTGAGTTAATATTTTACATTTTATGTTGATTTGTCATCTTCTGTTTTGTACAAATAGGAGCAAAATCACCATGGAATTGATTAAAGTTTACGTGATTAGAAAGTTTTCTTATCCAGCTTGTTCTTGAAAATTAATTTGCAACATGTATACAATACACAATGTGAATTATTTGTGTTTTAGTTAGAGAAACTTTGATGTAGATGTCAGCCTGAGATATCATGCCTAATAGTGATGCAATTAAATGTTCTGTGGTTTATCTTCAGAAATGTTAATATTTTTTTCACTCAATTTATACAGAAGGTGGTTGAAAGCACTGGCATAGATGTTTAAGAGTTTAGATATTGTTCAGGGTTATAAATTCATTCCTATTCATTCACATCCCCCCCCAAATTTTTTTTTAATAATAATAAAAAAAAAAAAAAAAAAAAAAAAAATATCATTTAAATCAGCCATTTAGATAGATAGATAGATAGATAGATATATTTTATTTGGTCTTCAAACATACAAATGTTGTAAAGAAATTTGTCATCCATGTGTGTCATCCATTGTCATCCATTTTAATAGTCAGTAGTTGAAATATTAGATACTTTCCTGTTCTGAATCAATCTATTTTGCCTGTTTCTATTTATTTCTGCTTGAAGGTCATATGAGTGTGAAGTGAGCTACAAGCCGTTGGAGAAGGAAGCTGACTGCCGTAAGGAGAATTCACTAACGGAGTCTGTGTGTCTCAAAGGGTAACAGATTTTTGCTTTTTATTCAGCAATAATGATATATTGAGCGCATATATATTATATTATATTATATTCTGTATAGTTATTATAATAATAATGATTATAATCTTGGTAACATAGGCAAATCAAATTAGTCAATAAATTATATCCTAAATGATGCATACATTTTTTGAATATTCTACAAATTATATGCATATTTTACATAATTGTTAACGATACATGATAAGTTTGGAGATGCTTACAAATGTTCAGCAGTGTAGGGGATACAGATGGCCCAAATACGGTGGGACCTCGTTATATAGAGCTCCGATATAACAAAACCCTCTTATAATGATGCAATTTGCTGGTCTGAGCTTTTTATATTCTTATGTTTTCGTTAACCTGTTATAGCAAGGTAATTTTCATGGTCCCAACAAGGTCCTCACTGTAACGAGGTTTCACTGTATAAAGGTTTCAAACTTTGAATGCTTTTGTCTAAAGGTGCAGTGTATGTGGTCACTCACCAGACCTAGCAAACCTCATCAAGTCCACTCCGATCCCCCTACGCTGGCAAGACAGCCCCCTGGCAATGCGACTCCGCCGAATCAAACCTGGCCTCCCTATGTCCAGTGGAACCGCTACAGCAGGAGCTAGTCCAGCACTGACACCAAGGCCAAGTCCTGTTCTGAGCCGCCGGTCAGTTCCGTCAATTTCCTACATCGCATGGGACGTCGTCCAGCCAACGTCGGCCTCTGAGGAGTGTCTTCTTGACCCAAAGAAGACCAAAGACAAGAAGAAGCCCTGGTTCAACAGAAGAGGTACTGTGGCACTTGAAATTAATCAATATATTACGTTAGGAGCAAAAAGGTTCAAGGTGGATCAAGTCCTAGCCGACCTTTTGACCTCTCTGATCATCTCTCGCCAGGCTTTCCTTTAACATTTTAGAGTCGAAGCACCTCATCTTTATGAGGTATTTTTACTTTCCGTCCTATCAGGGGGAGAAACAAGGCAGTATTTCAATGAATTCCTTTGGAAGTTGCTGATTTTGTGATCCAGTTGATTGATTTTAGACACTGAGTTGTAACAAACGGGGGCTTGTCCGGGAGAAAACCTATGAAAATAATTGTTACAGAACATTGCATAATTGTGAACACTTTTTTGTATAACTAAACCTAACCTGATATATATGCATAGTTTTATAGGAGGTAGAAGAATTGTGTGGAAAGATGGTACAAGTTTAGGTTAAACTTTGTTTAATCAATTGTGTTTTTTTATTTGATTTAATTGGTGGATTCAGTTTTGTATGATATTAAGTAGGTTACAAGTGTTGTCTTGGCGAGGAGGCTCATTACTGATGTCTAGTCCTTTTGAGAATAATGGGAAATTACTATTGATGACACAATTTCCTTGCAGCTTCTCATGAACCATCTGCAGCTGTCACTATTAGAAGACCATCCAGTGCAGGGGTTGCAGAGATGTTCTCTACCAGGAGAGCAACCGAAGGAGGAGGCTGGGGAGGGGTAGCAGGACAGATTAGAAGGGGATTAGAACCAAAGAAAGAAGCTGTGCCAACAGTGAATATCAGCAAAGCTGACGACAGTGCCAAAGACTCGTCAACTCAGCGAGGAATCGCAATCCTGCCTAGAACAGGTAAGATGGACAATTTAATCAAATA
The DNA here is from genome assembly GCA_037951105.1 of Echinarachnius parma. Lineage (NCBI taxonomy): Eukaryota > Metazoa > Echinodermata > Echinoidea > Clypeasteroida > Echinarachniidae > Echinarachnius > Echinarachnius parma. The sequence goes on along the minus strand of JBAMJV010002823.1, from coordinate 239,712 downwards.
ATACAATTGGGCCATTCTTTGAAAAGTGAAACTTTTTCGGAAAAATTGAAGTTTTATTTTTCTGTAGTTTTGTTCCATTTTTGGAATGATCCATGTGTAAAGTTTCATGAAATACATGATTTGAAGTTTAAAATGAAACTTTTTTACTCATTTGCATAAATTTACATATTTCAATATTTTTCTAATAATCATAATTCAGAAAATAATCAAGATATCAAAACGATAATTAGCAAGCTCATTCTTCTCACTTTCCTGTACAGGTTGATACCAACTTTGTAAAAATTCAACGTTTCATTCTTTTCTAAACCCGATATTATAAAATTCCCATTTTTCCATTCATATTGTACATGTCACACACGTGACCACCCCAAAATGTCACACACGTGACCAGACGTTGCCACATAATTAAGTACTATAAAAAACAACGGTTTGATATAATTCTCATTCATTGCTATTGTTGTACTTACAAATGTATAGTACTTCTCTGGTAATAAGATGAACATTATAGCTATTCATATTTTAAAGATTTTTCCAAATGAAATTTAGTTATGAAAAAAGCGCTCCGTGCGAAGTCACACACGTGACCCATGCCATTTGACCTCTGACATTGAGTTACGTAATCCTTATAAAATCTTTTGTGTTAAGTTTGAAAGACTACAACATATTCAAGTCACATATGAAGTAAAAATCATTATAGTCTCATACTTACTGAAATATAAGCATCCCATTTCAAAATTTGTCATGTTTTGGGTCACACACGTGACCAAGAATGGCCCAATTAATCACTGAAACTCATGGAACCAACAGGGCCGATGGTTCCATAAGCGCCGAATATTTGCGAGTGTGCCAATGCTATACCAGCGTACGTTTGGAGACAATAGAAGTGCGGTAGACGCATACGTCCTAGACAATGGTCTGCAGACCCATGAACAGTTACTGTAGTATCGTGATGGGTTTTCAAATTATATGATTTGTCTGCAAACCAATATTTCTGAACTTGTTGGTGGAATGGACTAAGTAAAACTATTACATTTCATTTATAAGATTATTATTTTTGGGTGGTGGTTCCCTTTAATATGCATATTCCGAAATCCCCATAGACCACTGGCCGGGCCATAGACCACCAAGGTGAAAATGAGTGGATGAATGTTCTTGTAATATTTCAGATCAATTCATGTCCATAAGTTGGGGTAAAAAGTGGAGTACTTTCCAGGACCCTTTGCAAACATTGGTATTATTCTCACCCTCCCAGTCCATATATAGCCACGTGGTCCCTAGAGTGCTAGTCTAAGAATAATTTGTATTTCTTGAATGTTCAAAGGGTGTCTAAAGCTTTTACACGCAACCAAGATGAGGATGAGAGGAGAACTTTTGGGGACTTATTCACTAGTGTGGGAATAAATAAGATATATATATAATTATTAATCTTATATGTTCAGGATTGTTTAAATTTTCAAAATGTTTCTTTGTTGTCTTAATTACAGACCCAGAAGCTTGTACACGGAACCAAGTTGGAGATGAGTGGAGAACTTTTGGGGACTGGTTCACAAGCGTTGGTATCCACACCTTGCCAAACCGTAGCCATTTGGTCCCCAGAGGGCTCACTCCTTGCCAACACCTCGGAGATGGGACGGCCGACCTCGTCCTGGTTCGCAAGGTCAACAGGAAGGACTTCAGGAGGCACCTACAGCATTATGGGAGTAAAGAGGACCAAGTATGTTTTCTTGTTGTTTTATCATCTTTCTTGCAGTCATTTGCCAGTTGTTCTTCATATTTGTAAAAAATAAAAAATAAATAAAGAAGATACAATTACAAATTTTAAAATCATTTGTATGTAAAGCATTAATATTTGATTAGCCATTTTCCAGAATATTGGTACTTTAAAAATTTTTTTTTAAATACCAAGTTTCTGTGCAATGAGATGGTGACCCATTAAAACTGTGCCTCGTATCTGGTTTATTGCCACACAAATCTAATAAAGCTGAGTATCTAGGAGTTTCATTTATTTTTGTTCTCGGTAACTGCAGTTATTAGTGAAAGTACATTTTACATAATTCTCATACTCTTACTCACAAATATAGGTAGAAATAAATACTTGTGTACAAAACTTCAAATTTTTGCTGTATGGATACACTTCCCATATGCATTGAAAAAAGAAAACAAACAAACAAACACTTGAATGTTGTGCTTATAGTGATCTTTTTTTTACATTTCTATTTTATTTTTTTAACCATATAATATAAACTAAACTATTGATACAATCAAAACACATGAATACAATAATTTTGGTTTGGAGCCTTTTAAAAGTAAAAACTCTTGTTACCCAATTGTTACCCAAGTTAACAATAAATATCAACGAAAGCTAACATAAAAAACAGCTTTTTACAATGATTTGTTTAAATTTGGTTGTCTATAGTTTGCCTTCCCATATGTATGGAAACATTCTGTGAATGCTGTGCGTATCAAGCCAGTGTTGAGTGAACAGCTCAAATCATCTGAAGAGAAGACGAGGAATAAACATGTGACGTGGAACATTGATATGGACCTGGTCAAGGCTGACTTTATTGAAATGAGGTGAGCGAAACTAAGATCGAGCCCTTTCACACGTCTGCCAAGTTGTGATTGCAATCACGATTGGAATCATGTTTACAATCACGGTGATTCTGTTGCCTTGCTTTCACACAACGAAAAAGACTTCATGCAGACTGTGATTACAATCACGATTCTGGAGACGTACCTGTCAATCAAACAAGGAGAGCACTAGTACTACACTGCATGACTGCATTCGAAGTGACGAGCGCCCGGTTTATCGGCGGAAGTGCATGTAAGGTCACGTAAGCTCCACCTCCCAAATCGTATTTTGGAGGTCAAACCGTTCACACTAGAGATTCGCACTGTGATTTGAGTGAATCATGATTAGAAAACACCTCCGGACCACGATTCGAGTTTCGTGATTTTGTGATTCTAGTTTGCTTTCACATGGTCAAAAATACTGTGATTGCATGCATGAAAAATTATTCCAATCGTGATTGCAATCATGACTTGGCAGACGTGTGAAAGGGCTCTAACAATTATTGTTGGATAGCTTTCCCTCTCAAATGGGACAAATGAAGAGTTTATATTCAAAAATTGATAATTTGTTTTTTTTAACAATTCAAGATAACTGTGATAAAACCTGCTGAAAAACAGTGAAAGTGACAAGAAATGTGTGTACGTACTTTAAAGCCCAATACCAGTTTTGGGAAAGTAGCCGAAAACATCTATATTGATCAATATAGTTGAATAAGTATTTATAAATAGGGCTTGTGTGGTAAAATCCGAACCTAAGCATCGTTAAATACAGAAATATCGGAAGAAATCCAATACCCGCCCATGAAATTTATAAATCCACCGCCCGTTCGCACCTGTCCGCGCCGCTAGCGCTGGGCTGGAGATATCGACAAGCTGGGGACAAGCCCGTATAGCGAACACCTCGTGTAACGCACGCGGTCATTTGCACGTAGCGTATGCGCGATTCCGCGTTGGCGGTATCAATCCGCAGTAGATCTATTTATAATTTTGCAAATATCAATTAGTAGGCGGTTTCTTGGCCAAATTTGTATAATCCCATATCAGTAAAATTATATTCTTTCACATGGTTGGTAATAAGAGCGTACATTTAATTTTTAGGGGGTGGGGCGTTTCCCACTACTGTCATTCACCTTTTAAGGGATCTAGTAACTTTGTTGACATGTGCAAAAAGTGATGAGTGGTTGATACAATACATATTGTTGTTATCTGATATGTCCACAGGGTGTTGTGTGAAAATTTCAAGTTAATTTATTTAATTGTGTTCTTGAATCAAATCTTAAAGAAAATGTTTGATTTTCAGTTTTGCCCTTTTTCTTGCATTTTATTTTTGAAGAGTTCATCACCAGCTTCTGGCAGTATTTGCTGAGGGCGTGATGGATGATGACTTCCCTGCAACATCCTGCATGTGTCTTTAAGCTGTTGCCTCTATGATTGGAGATGCTGTGGCAAGATTGGTATTGAGGTGCATGCATGGTATTCAAACAGGTCACGGTTGCACAATTTTTAAATCCATAATCACAGTTACACTTGAGTAACAAGTACTTCCTTTGCAAAAAAGTACTGCGAGTACTGCGGAAAACTGCAGTAGTACTGCGGTACTACTGCATTATTCGTAGTACATGTGGTACACCGCAGTACTACTGCGGTACTACTGCGGTACTACTGCAGTAGTACTGCAGTACAAATTCAGTACTGGCAGTACTATCGCAAAATTTGCGGTACTCGTGGAAGTACCAAGGTACAGCAGTATTACTGCAGTAGTACCACAGTAGTACCGCAGTACTATCGCAGTAAATTTACCGACCAACCGTCCAATTAACCAGAGTAAATGTACTGCGGGTACCGCAGTACAAGTACTGCGGTACTACTGCAGTACTTTTACCGCAGTAGTACCGCAGTACTTTTTTACAAGGGTTGAATGTGTGAAGTTGATTATTGCAGCACGTTGTTATCTATGGTAGCCTAGCTGGAATGCTCCACAGGGAGACCATTAAGTGCACAGTGAGTGCATCTTTCTGCATGTGTCTTTAAGCTGTTGCCTCTGTGATTGGAGATGCTGTGGCAAGATTGGTATAGGAGTGTAGACTCCAGGCAGGAGGTCATGGGTTCACAGATGGCCCAACACTTGTGCCCTTCAGCGAGATGTTAAATCCGTTATCAGCCTGATCCTTGGGTAACAAGTACTTGAGTGGGTGAGGTTGAATAAAGCCCAAAACACACTACATAGCCAACTCAACCCTATCCGACTGGATTTCAGCTGGGCTACAGTCATACCCAACCAGTCAGAGCCAATTCAACATGTCAAATCTGCCCTGACTGGAGTCCCCGGCCGACTGGCAAAATTGGAGTCGTGAGGCAACGCACATTAAACAGATCCCACTAAAAACCTGGGGGTGTTTCACAAAGATACTTTGATAGGTAAGTTGATCTTAGCACTAAGATGGTCTTAAATATTATGGAAAGCCATTAGTGTCATGAAACAGTTTTATAAAAGTTATGTTGAAATGCATAAAATGTTGATTCAAATCATATATATTTTCTAATTATGAGAGAGATTCATAATCTTCACATAAAATTCATGAAATTTCTTTGATAATTAGAAAATATATATGATTTGAATCAACATTTTATGCATTTCAACATAACTTTTACAAAACTGTTTCAAGACACTAATGGCTTTCCATAATATTTAAGATCATGTTAGGATCTCTGTGAAACACCCCCCCCCCCCCCCCCCCCCCCCCCCCCCCCCCCCCCCAGTTGGATCAAGTAGAGTCTGCTCTGTATGTGTTGGGCTTTATATACTGTATATTACAATTGTATATTTTTTATTTTGGCCTGGACCCCTTTGAAAAACAGCTTGTAGCTTACAAGGGCAATCCATCCCATGGGTGGAGAATAAAGAAATATATAAAAATAAATAAATATATAGCTATATATATATATATAGGTAGCCATCTCTAGGCATATTGGCCTAAGTGCTTAAATAAGATTGTGCATGATAATGTATTAAATCTGTTGTTCCCTGATGCTGCTATACAATCTTAAAGGGGACCACCAGACAAAGAACAACACATAATTATATGTTTTGGTACCGTTTTGTGATATCAAATAGATACCCAACATTTTGCAAAGGGTTGTGTAATTCATAAACAAAGCAATTAATTTCCACCACTTACGGAACCACTACTATTTCCTGGTTCCATACGGGCCAACCATTTGCGAGTGCGCCAATGCTATTCACGCGTACGTTTGTTGACGATAGATTCCAGGGCGATTCGTTCGCTCTGCACACATTAGTCTTCTGTTTCTGGAAACATATTTGTGTGAACTTGTTGATGGAATGGGCTACTAAAGATGTTACCTTTCTTTAATAAGAATATTATTTTTGGGTGGTGGTACCCTTTAACCCTTTGAGATGATAGAATTCCCATTGACTTTGTTCAGGGGACACCCGGTTGAAGGAAGCAGTGGGTTAAGAAATAATGTTAAATAGGCCTATATGCCCTTCTTTCAACAGTAATATATCTAAAACAGTATCAGCTCTGTTTGAAAATGGTCTTTAATTCAATAACTTATATAAATTGTTCTTACCAAAGGAAACAATTCAAAGATTGAGTAATTATTTTGATATTATGCCGTTGATTTTGGTGCTAGTGAAATGAATGTATGCATTTGTTGAACGATTTTATTGTTTATTTATTCATTACTTTGTTTTGTCTTGTGTTTTAGTAAGAATTAAGAGTAGAACTATAACGAATTTAGAACAAATACTTGTGCTACTGTGTAATCCACCTTGAAACTTAAATATTTGCCAATATTTATATCAATCTATGCAAGAGGACTTATTGTTGTAAATTAAAGAAAATTATCGATCCAACATTTTGTAAGCTACTTTTCCTATGCTGCGATGTGTTTTTGATACCACTATATAAAATAGTGTGGTTTAATAATATGACATCAATTGATTTTACTGTGCGAAAATTACTAACAAAAAACAATGTATGAATATAAAACTGTTATAATATAGTAATGTATTGGTGTTAACCTAGTGTTTATCTGTATGATATATATATACATATCTGTGTGTCTGTATTAAAGTCTACATAGAACTTAAATAGTGATGGTTTAGGTGATATATACAGTGTACCTGTAAGCTGAAGTGATCCATTAACTTTATGAGGTGTTTCCAAAAGTGATATTTGAGACTTCAATCAGATACCAATAATCATTGTAAGATTCTTCTGAATGATGTGTGATAGTTCCGTAGATGAAGAACACTGCTTGTATGGTGAAATCGTGAACATTGATGTCAGATTTTATATTGACTACAACTGAAAAGCATTCCCGATTGTTTTTTTTATTAAATCATTAAAGGGGTAGTTCAGTTTGGTATAGAGGGCGCTTGCACAAAATCGTTTTTTTGTGAGATAATGAAAAACTGAGTGTAAAATTTGAAAGAGCATACAATTTAAATGGCAGAATAAACTTTATTTGATCAAAATCGGTTCAGAAACGGCTGAAATATTGATAAATATATCCGATCGTACTAAATCTGGGGCCCAGATATATTCAATGATTTTTTTTTTTATTAAAAAAATGCTTACACTTTTTCTTTTTTTTTCCAAAGAGGTTTTAAAATAGTTGTTGATGATCTCTCTATTTAATCATTATTTCAACAAAACATCACATGCATAATTTTGTATGAAAAATGGTTGAAACCAATGCTTTTTTAGAGAGCGCCCTCTTGTGTTTTAATGGCTTTTTTTGAATGATAACGGGCTTTTTACTTAGTCGTTTAATTTTATATACCTTTCGAGCATGGTGGAGTTATAACTATTAGTTTGTAGTGTTATTGTGCAGGTTTGGTTACTAAAGCTCAGCCTATTATACCAAAACTGTACTACCCCTTTGATATCTCCTTAATTAGGGAGTCATTTGAAAAAAACAAAACCCATTTCATTCTTCTGATACCATAAGCCAAATAACAAGGTACAATAGAAATTTGGAAGCTCCAGGTGATTTTGGTTGAATTTGACAAAGTTAATGCATCACTTTAAGAACAAGTTATTATTTAATGTGTTGGTGTGACACGTGCAGATGATTTCTGCATTTGTTTAAAACTATTCAGTATCTTTCTCTTTTTGTTACTATTTATGACTGTAACAAGAAATTTGAAGAGTATATAATTGTTTCATTTTATTTAACCTGTTACCTTCGAGTTTGTAAAATCAGCAGACTTTGTACACAACCCGCAGGGTTCCCGTAGTCAAGGGGTTAAATGCATACAGCATACAAGCAACGATACTTCACAAAACAGTGAGGGCTAAAAGAATGAACTGTTCCGATGTTGCTGCATTTTCGTGTTTCTGACTGTTCAAGCATCAAAGCAGAGAGGTGGGAAGACTAAGTTAGGCAACTGATTATGTGTATGTTCAATTCAAAATTAATGTAACACTTTCTGCCATTTGTGTGTTCTTCTAAACAGAAAATGCAAATGATATTTTTAACCAGAACTATGCTTGCCTCTAGCTGATTCAAACATTGATTTATCTTGTTTTTATGTATCCAATTATGTCATTTTCTTGAGAAAAAAATGTAATTATATGATTTCACCATGTTCATAATTTAAATTTTTGTATTTAAGAACATCACCATAGAAAAAGTTAATTTATGAATAATGCAAAATGATTATATTTTGGGATATGTTTGTTGATAACGTTTTAAGTACTTTATGTTGCATAACTTTTACATGAATGAAAGTCCCCCGGATTTTTAAATAATAGCACAATGAACATTTTATTGTTTCATAATGTTGAGTGTTATACAGTACATTTCTAAAAATTAATATATATGTTTTAACACTGTTTGGGGGCTCATTTAGTTTCAACATCACTATCTTGTGAAAATGTAAAGCTATTGCTTATCCAATTACTTTTATACTCCTTTTTGATGTGCTACATGTGCTGGCCATATGAATGTTCTGTTTTGATTGCGAATATGTACTCTATTTTATCTCAAGAAGCCTTGGTCTATAATCACTACCTTGAATAATTGCTGCCATTTTTAATGATGCTTATTTATGTATCATATTATATAATGTATTCATTGCTGTAGAACTTAAGAGATGATGCCTATAAGTGCCAAGTTAGGTGTATTTCTGCTGTGTGCTATGTATCTTTTATATATCTGAAAATGCCTTGAATATATACATTCCACCTTGCAAATTGTACAATAAGTCAAAATGCAGCTCCTTATATCTTTGTGTCTTCATTACAATGATCGTGTTGGCTAAAACAAATTTAGTATAATCATGTAATGATTTTACAATATTTGTGTGTTCACTTTTGACTATTTAATTGTGACGATCTGTCACAATATATTTTTATATCATAAAATTATGAGATTTGCATCTCTCCTTGGATATCAATTTGTTTTTGAAGACTTAGTATATCCTATAGATATATTTAATGTTGTACAGAGCTGTCTTATAAGCATTTCTTAATTATTAATTAATAAGTACCATGTCCAATGAATAGAAATCTATCTGTTGTGTGCTAACTATTTTTCTTTATACAGTGATGCCTAGATTTTTAACAACATTCCCTCCTTCTAAATGAATTATGAACTTATTATAAAACAACTTATATTATGTATACATTATATAAATATTTAATATATGTCTTGCTATTGATCCATATAACAAGTGTGCTTTAATTTAAATTATATTTTACTTATTGTTGCTACTAACGTTGCATTGTTTGATGCCTTCAAAAATATCATATTTGTCTCAAAAACAGTTAAAAAATATATGCAATATATTCTTTAAATATGCACTATGCACTTCATAGTATGGTGTGCCTCAAGTTCAATTATATTATATTTATTGTTGCTACTAAATTTGCATTGTTTGATGCCTATTATATTTGTCTCAAATACAGTTTAGAAATACAGGGAAACCCCGTTATAACGAGGTAGTCGGGACTATCAAATTTACCTCGTTATAAGCGGTACCTCGTTATAAACGGCCGAATTAATAACAAACATTTCAATCGGGACCAAAGGATTCTCCTCACTATAAACGGTATCTCGTTATAAGCGAGCTCGTTATAACAGGGTTTCCCTGTATATGCAATATACTCTTTAAATGTGCACTATGTACTACAGGATATTAATGAAGTTATGTCGGTGAAATAACTAGACACAATATTGTGATGATGACATGGAAATTAATACAATAATTAGCTCAATAATAATACTCAATATAATTTATCTTCTGTTACAAACATACAATCACAGTGAAATATGAAAAGTATACCAAAGCACATGCATAATTATTGCTTAATCATCATGCATCATAATTATGTAGTTTACATACAAATTGAATTATAGAAGACAACGTCAGATATAGAGACCTAACCCTACGTCATTTTTCATCTGAAGAAGGTTCTGCTAGGATTGAATGCTAAGGTCAGTTACTGACTCTTATATTGAGATACAACAAACTAGGGGGGTGTTTCACAAAGATTCTAAGTTGAACTTAACTCTAAGTTGAACTTAAAACGTATGGAGAGCCATTAGCTTCTGTGAAAAATTGTTTTAAAAGTCCCTTTTCAAAGGCATAACATATTTATTTAAATCATTAATATTTTCTATTATCAAGGAGATTCCATGTTTTTGATGTAAAATTTATGACAGTCTAAAATACTTGCATTCTTGGTTTTAAATATATTTTATTCTAAGGCTACACATGGCTTTCCATAATATATAAGTCCAACTTAGAGTTAAGTTTAACTTAGGATCTTTGTGAAACACCCCCCAGGTATTGCACTGACAGACAAAAAGTCTCCTTTTAAGTAGTTCTTTGAAGTTATTTGTTTTTTCTACAGAAAGAAAGGGTTACTTTTATCAAAGATACTGGATTTAAAGGCATTTGTCATGTCCAAGTATTGCACTTCGACAAGGATAAAAGTAAATTATTTTATTTTGTTCTTAAACTATGAACATAACCTATCCCTGAGACTTCTGTAATTGGTTAGATATGGGATAATTTTGTTTCATCATGGTTGCAGAAACGGTATACTGCAAAGAATATTTGTCACTGTGTAAACCTATAATTATATCTGGTATAAATGCTATACCACGTGTTATGTAAAATATGATACTGTAACAATACAAATTATTATGTTCAAACATAATACCTGGACAATATGTAATACGTCCCATCGATGTTCAAAGGGATGAAGTTACGCTAGCCTACTCCACCTTGACAACGTTGTCATTCCAATCATAAACTATAAAGGCTTATTATATGTTTCAATTATATATATGAAATATTAGTAACTATATTGGTTGCAAAGGCACCTTCCTACTGGCTCGATCTCCACTGTATATTCACCCCTCTCTGGATCAAGTATAATGTAATTGTTCATGCATGTGTACAACATTGGGTCCATACTCTTCATAGGCTGCCTTAGTTACCCACGTACCCCTGAAAGCTGGTATAGAAGCAAGTAATGCCCCACCATTCCAAACTGAGGTACTGCGTTTTGGCGGACTGTAAACCTTTATGTTACCATGGTAACTACTCCGTGTTCGCGCCCTTTCCTCAAGTTCTTTCTTCAGGCGTTCACCGAAGCCCCTGTGCATTGTATTCCCACCCGATAGGTGAACATGATTGTACAACGTCTCTCTGAGGTCTGCATGGCAGCGGTGTATGCAGCAGTGGACCATGTCCGCTATTCCCTGTGGATAGCAGAGTTTCGTGCTTGAATCCACATCAAGTAAAGATGGCCTGAACATGGCCTCCATACACTGGAAGGTTTCCCGGCCCAGTGTGATCCTCTGGCCGTCTGGTAGGGTGTATCCCGCGGAAGATGTGATCCGGTTGGCGGAGAGCTCTTGATCGTAGTCCTCCGAGACGTAGCAATGCCTCTCCTTGATTTCTCTGACTATTTCTCGTTCAGCTAGTAGTAAAAGAAAAGAAATGGTAGTGACCTGTTAAATGTGCAAAGTAATTTGTTAGAGTGATATTTTAGACCTATTAACAGGCAATTATCTGCTCATATATCTGGCTGCAAGGTGGCGAGGACCGAAAGAAAATGATGTGTTTTATCAGAAGATTTCTAATGCCTATCATATGAGAGCTCTCACCCGGACAACTAGACTTACGACCCAGAAAACTGTACAATTTTCAAACCATCTCCAATGGACTTAACCACCCATTACTTAATTGAGGCTCTTGCTCATGTGCCACCAGGACAATCGGTGGTCTATGATGTAGATTGGTACCGTTACTGTAGTCCTTCCAAGCACCGGGGTCTATATATATAGTCACCCCTGCTAATATATATGTTTTGATATGTATCGATCGCTGATATTTGTTTATAGTCTCTCCCATTACACAAAATTAATGTTCAATGTTCTTAAATAAATGGTACTGAATGGTAACTCTTACGATTCAGTGTCATTCGACCACTTGCCACTGAGTATTTTTGTAAGGGTATCGTGGCCAAAAGGGGTGTCGGGTTGAAGTTCACTTGATATTATAATACAGCTCGATATAGTTGTCCTATAGTATAGGCCTATCTATTGGTTAAGGAAAATGAGACTGAACACCTTACCACTCGTGGAAAAGGAGTATCCCCTCTTGTTCAGAAGACGCATTAGGTAATTCGTCATTTCCCGCCCGGCCAGGCTTGTTCTGTGTGTTGCTTCCCAGATGCAGACACCCTCAATAATTGCCAACATGTGCGTGCTCCCCGCTCCCGAATCCACGAACAGACCGTCTGGGCGACCAGAGGCATACCGCGACAGAATCGCAGGAACTGCCACATGGAGCGCGGGAACTCCAAACGTCTCAAAGAGAATCTGGATGAAATGAAATGAAATGAAATGGATGTATTGCCAATAATAATCAGTTCAATATTTACAATTTACAATAGTCATAGTACAGATTAATGATACATCTTGAAATTAACAATACAATAGAAAGAATTGACAAAAGGGGCAAACAAAATAGCACAGTACAGCTAATCGAGGTCAGTCCCGAAACTAATAAATCACACAAACCATATACATTAAAGCTGAACTAAGTCGATTAAAGTCGATTTATATCACAATGGAACGGGGGAAAGTGGATTTGAATCAAAACGACTAGGGATCAAGAGAGATTAGCTTTAGTATAATATTAAGTGAACTTCAACCCGACACCCCTTGTGGCCACCATACCCTTACAAAAGTCATCAGTGGCAAATGATCGAGTGACACTGAATCGTAAGAGTTATCATTCAGTATCATTTATTAAGAACATTGAATATTATTTGTTGTAATGGGAGAGATTAAACAGAGATATCAGGGATCGATTCATATCAAAACAAATATTAGCAGGTACAGCTAGTTTTCCACTTTGGAACCCTTAACCCCCTTTCCATGTCTTATTTGACCCTGGCAATACCTCTCGGTGTGATTGCTAAAAAAAGGGAGGACGACGTACCTGCGACATCTTCTGTCTACCGTAGGTTGGGTTGCGTGGTGGCTCCGTCATCAGCAAAGGGTGCTCCCGTGTGTCGTCCCAGTCGGTTACGACGCCGTGTTCGATCGGGTACTTGAGGTTCAGGATGCTACGTTTCCGTTGCGCTGCATCTCCGACATAATACTCTCTCCGACCCATCGTCGCCTACGAAAGTATGATTTTAAGAACAATATATAACTACGATGTAAAAAAAAAAACCCATTATAGAATATACATGATATGTGACTATAAGAATGATTAGTAATGACTCTGTATTATTGCAGATCAATGTTCATGCTTGTAAATACATTTATATATGAGATTCTTCAAGAATATATAGTTGCAATGATCTGATCGGCGGTCTTTAAAGCTTCATGTAATGGTTTATTAACACACGATGAAATGAATGACATCATAATTACAATGATCTGATCAGTGATCTCACCTTTAAATTAGGAAATGATCTACCAACACACGGTGCGATGAATAGGATCATAAGAGCTCAAGTATAATGGTAATGGAAGGCAATGTTTTGCCAAAATAAAGATGAGATAAAAAGCTTCCGGTGCAAAGAATTGCTCGCCTTTCATTCCTTTATAATAATAATAATATATTACATTTGTATAGCGCTTAATACAATGTTTCTAAGCGCATTATTATTACCCTTGGTCATCAGGTACATGTCAAACCCGCACAATTATCTTGCGCAACGTCTCAACTCCCTGGGGAGCGTACTAGCCCAGCTGCCCAATGGGCGCTGAAGGCTAATTAACACCCGACCAAGTACCCATTTATACTCCTGGGTATAAGAGAGCAGCAATGTGGATTAATTGTCTTGCTGAAGGACAAACGGAGTCGGTTGGGTTCGAACTCGGGATCTCGAGATCGGAAAGCGCGCGCTCTACCAATCTTGCCACACCATGTTTAGTGGTCTGCCAACACACGTTGAGAACACTGCATGCACTCACTGTGCCTTGTTCCCTACAAATCCACTTCCATTATCTATTACTAGCGGATCAGGTCCGTCTTCGTCAGAATACATCTTTACTTACCCAAGTCGAAATTCCCATATAAACCATGGGACAATCCTATGGGTTCCCTATGGGTTTCCTATGAAATTCTATGGGTTTCCTATGATGTTCTATGTGTTTTCTATGATGTTCTATGGGACCCATAGAACCAAAGAATCAAAACCCATAGAAAGACCCATAGGAATCCCTAAGAGACCCATAGGAATCCCTAAGAGACGCATAGGAATCTCTAAGAGACCCATAGGTATCTCTAAGAGACCCATAGAAGCCCATGTTCCACTTTCCCTATTGAAACCCATAGGATCCCTTAGAAACCATCAGGCCTAATGGGTGTCTATGGGACTCCTATGGGTCTTGGTTCTATGGGAATTTCGACCTGGGTATTTGTGAATTTAAGTTTATTATATTCTGTTAATTTTAACCATACAATCTTGACTCCCTGCATGGAGCAGCATATATGTCTACAGTTCCAACACATCAATCTTCGTAGTCATTCTACTTTAAGAGTTCGTTCAACAATAGTCATAGTGATTTCAATCACTTCTTGAAATCTGGGGACTAAAGAATATGTATTCCTTGCATGAACATATTATAGGTAGACTATATACAAGATGAGGTCCCTACAGTATTTAATCAACTCGGTCATAACTAACTGTAATCAGCGCCGTGCTAGGTTAGGTCATAACTAATGGCGTACAGACCTGCAGATCAGATCTGTTCCTCCCGACCGCGGCTGGTATGATGGATTTAGGGTCCTTCTTGACATAAACGAGTCCCGCCTCACCGTACTTGATGGATCCTGACCCGTTGTCGATGACCAGGGCGGGCCAGTCAGAGTTCGGAAAACATCCAGGCATTGTGCAAAGATCTAATATTTCCACAAAGAAAAGTTATAACCATTTCCACCGGATCACGTGATAAACACATATATGCTACATGATATACCGAAAGGGTTACATCAGGACACGGATATCAGACTATGTCCCCGCGCATGTCATGTAGCCTGTAGGTATAGCGGAAGGCAACCGAGGTCAGGTACATTTGTCGAATATAAATGTCGATAACATGCAATTATTATGAAACACTGCTGTCAATATAAAAAAATCCACCACAAGCTGATAATGATAATATCCTTGGTAAAGCAACAATAACGAATTTGACTCGTAGGAAATCGGCAGCCCATGGTATTATTATCATAGAGTAGGCTAACCACGGTGAGAGATCACGGCGTAATATTATTATATAGCTATCGATTATATGCCTTCGTTATTTTGTTGATGAAAAGGTCAATTGCGCACGGTAAAGTAATTCATCCCAGTATTCAGTTTCTAATTAACCAATTGAAAATTAAAGCTCTTTAAAAAATCAAACAGTAGGCGTCATAGCTAGAATACATAACGTCCAACATTGGTCCAACATAACCGAGAGCGACATATTATAAACTCTGCACCAATCGAATTATTTACTCATATACATGTACGTCATGCAGTATACTTACTGCATGCCCACTACGTATTATGTATACATGTATTTTGCACAAACTCATTATATTATACTAACACAAGCATTATAAAACCGCGCGTATCCTTTTGAAATATGATTCATGATTGAATGAATACAATCGACTCAGGGACTGCACTGAGGATGAATAGCGTCAACAAATATTAGTCTCAGGTTGAGACTAATTGAATAATTGACTAAGTGAATAATTTATAGTGACACTTGCTTGGAAAAAAACAACAGTTCATATAGTAAATATATGCCTACATATATATACCGACTTTCTATACTTTCGTGGGCCTATATAATAGTCCCCAACAAGTCTATATAATTATGCACCATCCGTAATGCCTACAAATTTGGTTATGTTGTTATAAAATACATTTTCTTTGATAAAATCCACGCATATTATTATTAGGCTATTTTTCGACCACCGACTGACATTTCTCATTAAAGGGATCTAGTCTAGTTACTTTGTTGACATGTGCAAAAAGTGATGAATGGTTGATACAATGAATATGATATGTCCACTGGGTATTGTGTGATATGGCCGAGTTATGAGCAAAAATGCATAGTGATATTCATTAACTCATTGCAGTACTGACTTTGTACACGGTTTCGACGATCCAGTGGATAATTTAACATAATATGAACACTTCAATCGTAAATATCTTTTTAACAAAAAGGGAAATTCGAAAAACCGAAACCTGTCCAATGCTTTTATTGTTAATACGAATACAATAAGATATGAGGGAACCGCTAGAATTCCCATCGGATGTTGAGGATTTGGACAATGTTACTTAGTCCCTTTAATAAACTGTTGGAAAGGGATTATTCCAACTCATTTGTGTTTCCTGGGCCCCGTTGCAGAAAGAGATACAATCGATTGTACGTTACGATTCATTGCGCGTATCAACCAATCAGATTTGCGCATTTAGAACACATGATCTGACTTGCAATTAATTGTAACTTACAATCGATTGTATCTCTTTCTGCAACGGGTCCATGATCTGACTTATAATTAATTGTACAATCGATTGTATCCCTTTCTGCAACGGTGCCTTGGATCACCATGTTTGCTCGTAGATTTAAAAAAAAAAAAAAAAAAAAAATATGCTCTCTAGTAGCCTTGGTGACGTGGGGTAACCTCGCTATTCATATAAGGACCGATATTCATAACGTAATATTTCCCTATATTTTAGGACCGTTATTCATAAAACGAAAAAAGGGGACGCTAATCATAAAGGCCGCATTAGGACCGATATTCATAATGAAAAGGAAGGGTCCCCTTTAATGGAATGAGGAGTAGCGACCCTTTTCTTAGATTATGAATAGCGGTTCTTATGACAAGTTGACCCTGATGAATATCGGTCCTCGTGTATAGCGAGCAGAACCCGCCTTGGTAAGCTATCACCATCTTGAACAATGGCTGTCATTTATTGTTGTAGAACTTGTGTTCAAAGTTGCCCATACTAAGTAAAGTGTACTTAAATTCAGATGTGTGCTATGTATTCTTTATATCTAAATATGCCTTGAATATATATCTACATTCCACCTTGCAAATTGTACAATAAGTCAAAATGCAGCCCCTTTTGTATATTTGTGTCTTCATTACAGTTACCGTTTAGCTACATTCTTTAAGTATAAGGATATTACAATATTGCGTGTACACTTTGAACTATTTAATTGTGATGATGTGTCTCTCAATATGTTTATATCGTAAGATTACGAGATCAGTATCTCTTCTTGAATATTAGTTTGTTTTCGATGACCTTTAGTATATCCTATAGAAAGAGCTGTCTTATAAGCTTTCTTTAATTAAGTGCCATGTACAAAGAATAAATATCTTCTGTGTGCTAAATATTTTTCTTAATACAGTAATTTCTAAATTTGTAACAACACTCCGCCCTTCTTCCAAATGAAGTTTGAAGTTATCTTATAAAAACAACCTATATCTTCATATTTATTATAGTTATTGTTATTGAACTATTTTCCAAGTGTGCTTAAAGTTATTAAATTATATTATATTTAGTATATATGCTACTATAGTATTTTTTATTTTTTTAATTATATTTGTCTCAAATACAGTTTAGAAATAATACTATTATATCCTTTTAATACAGTCAAATCTGTCTTAGTGGCTACCTGTCTATAGATAGGTTATACATAGGTTTTTACTGTATATACTTTATACTTCATGTACTTGGAGTTATGTAGGTGAAATAATTAGACACAACGTCATGATGAACTCATGGAAAGTAATGCAGTAAGTTGAATTTAAGTTCAATATTCAATAAGATTATAATTCATCTTCTGCTGTACAAAAATACAATCACAGTGAAATGTAAACAGTACGCAAAGCACATTATTGCATAATTATCTAACATTACAGTACATATTCGAATTGCATTATGGTACTACACGTACTGTATTAGGAACTAAGACAAAGTCTGATATAGAGAAACATAAGAAACAAATTATTGCATTGGAAGAAAACAGTCTCTTTTTGGCGTTATTCTTTTTACGAGGGACCTTAATTCCACAAGCTCTGCTTTCAACCAAGGTCACCTCATCTTTCTATTGTAACGCCATATTTTGTTAATTTGCTATGTTCATGACATATTTGTAATGTGTGTTATATAAGAAAGATAAATAAATAAACTTGAAACTTGAAACTAGTTATTATTGTTTCTTTCATGGTTTGATTTGAAGAAAAAAAAACACATTCCCAGCAAACACAAAACGTTTACAAAACGTTTTTATTAGGTTCCGTAGGTCTTCATCTTTAATGAACGTTTACAGAACGTTTACAAAACGTTTTTATTAGGTTCCGTAGGTCTTCGTCTTTAATGAACGTTTAAAAAACGTTCTTAAAACGTTCTACTGGTCCTTGCACTTGAAAGCAAATACATGAAAGGTTTTTTATTGGTTTTTCTAACGTTTAAACAACTTTCTAAAAACGTCCATTTGGAACGTTCTAAAAACGTTTTCAACCTTCCACAAATAAACGTTTTAAAAACGTTTTCAGAGAACGTCCAAATAACCAACTTTGAACCTGTTTAGAACGTTCAGAAAACGTCCAATTGTTAGTTGGGTTCCCTATTGCCTTAAAAGTGCATAAACGGCCGTTTTAGCGCATATAAATCGATTTGGGGGCATATTGTTGAGGGTCAAATTTTGTTTTCTCAGATTCGATTTTTTTCCTTGTTCGACAAAATTTGGAAACGAGCAAAGTAGAGATTGTAGAGCAAAATGTATTCGTTTCAAGCAATATCGAGCAGATTCGACGAAGATTGGTTTTCGATAGTGTTTAAAAGCTTCCCTATTGCCTAAAAGGACATAAACGGCCGTTTTAGCGCATATAACTTGAAACTAGTTATTATTGTTTCTTTCATGGTTTGATTTGAAGAAAAAAAACACAAAGATAATTGATAAAGAGGTAGTTATCATGACCAAGTATTTCACTTCAACAATGGTCAAAGTAAATTCTGTCATTTTGTGAGAGTAACAGTATTAGGTGTAATAAACCATCCCCGGGACTTCTAAAATTTGGTTGCAGAAACAGCAGAATGCAAATAAAAATTGTCACTGTGTACCTTTTAATTATGTTTGGTATGCGATACCAATTGTAACATAACTTAACATATGTTATATTCTAACATAATTCTTGTACATTGTGTATATGTCTGATTGATTTTCAGAAAGATGAAGCTTAAGCGCGCCTATACTCCACCTTGACAAGTCTGTCATTCCAATCATAAATGTCTCATCAATGATCATAATTATATTAAATAATGTATATAGATGAAATATATAGTAACTATATATATAATGTTACGAAGGCATCTTCCTACTCGCTGTTCACTGTATATTCACCCCTCTCAGGATCAAATATAATATAATTGTTCATGTGTACTACATTGGGTCCGTACTCCTCATACGCTGCCTTAGTTACCCACATACCCCTGTAAGCCGATATAGAAGCAAGTATGGACCCACCAATCCAAACTGAACTTCTACGTTCGGGCGGACTGATAACCTTTATGTTACCATGATAACTACTCCGTGTTCGCGCCCTTTCCTCAAGTTCTTTCTTCAGGCGTTCACCGAAGCCCCTGTGCATTGTATTCCCACCCGTTAGGATAACATTCTTGTACAGAGTGTCTCTGAGGTCTGCGTGGCAGCGGTGTATGCCACAGTGAACCATATCCGCTACTCCGTATGGATAGCATAGTTTCGTGTTTGAATCCACATCAAGTACAGATGGCCTGAACATGGCCTCCATACACTGGAAGGTTTCCTGGCCCAGTGTTATCCTCTGGCCGTCTGGTAGGGTGTATTCCGCGGAAGATGTGATCCGGTTGGCAGAGAGTTCTTGATCGTAGTCCTCCGAGACGTAGCAATGCCTCTCCTTGATTTCTCGGGCTATTTCTCGTTCAGCTTGATAAGAAAGAATAAGAGAAAGATATTACCGTGACACATTTGTAATTAAAAATTGCATTATGTTTGACAAAATAACAGGCACTTATACCCTGCCAAAGTATAACCATTTTCAGGTGAGTTGGATATGTGGGCCATCGTATCAACCCGTTCTCTTCAAAATTCTGAAATCCCCTGGACTTTGCATAAATTATACATAGTCCATGGCCCATCCCATCAGGTAACGAAAGCCTTTCGTTTAATGGTACATCCTGTAAAAATTAACCCTGAGCGCATGAGTAGGATACTAAATCTTAAATCTGAAAACTTCCCCTCTTGCTTTAATGTACAGTATATTACATCCAAATTACATTGCCCACAGGCAAGTCTTACAAAACTATACCTACCACCAAGACATCATACACAACTTGCCTATGACATGTATGATAACCACCCCTGCTAGACATTATCGATATGTTACTTGTCCAGTTGGTAGGTTGGTAAACCTATTTAATTATGTTTGTGTAGATTTGCCAGCAGGACAATGAAAGACAGGCCAGGGACTATAATATATACGAGGGGCGTTCAATAAGTTCATAGCCCGACCTTGAAGGGGCAGGAAGTTGGCTACCTAATGTTGTGTATGCAATACTGCATCCTTCACCATTGTTCACATGATCAGTGATGCAAAGCCAGTTCAGTTGTATTCTGTCCGTGTTTTATATTGGTCGTCCATATTGCAATGTTCATTAAAAATCACTTGGAAATTGAAGCAATGCAAGTCGATGAGAGGCATTTGCTGCTCCAGGACAATGTGCCTGCTCACAAAAGCAGGGTGACCTAGCAAAAGCCATTGACTGCTTCCTCCCTATTCCCAGAACCTGGATCGTTAGATCTCTTCCCAAAGATGAAGAATCACTCCCGAGGTTGTGCTTTTCAGGATAATGAAACAAAAGATGCCAATATGCAGGTGTCTGAAGGGTTTTCAAGAGACTTCTTCAAGGAGTTCCTGGAGAGCCTCATGAAGAATGCAGGCAATTGAGTGGCTGTAGATGAGGATTATGTAGACAAATGAACATCTGTCTATATTAATCGATATTGCACCTTGACTCGATCCTTCAAGGTCGGGCAATAAACTTTTAGAATGCCCCTCGTATAGTCCCTCAGGGTATATAATTTTGTATACTAAGTAGTTTGATTTAGATTAAAGAGGACATCTTACCGCTGGTGGAAAATGAGTATCCCCTCTTGTTCAGAAGACGCATTAGGTAATTCGTCATTTCCCGCCCGGCCAGGCTTGTTCTGTGCGTTGCTTCCTTGATGCAGTACCCGCCATAAACCGCCAACATGTGCGTGTTCCCCGCTCCCGATTCCACGACCAGACCGTCCGTGCGACCAGAGGCATACAGCGACAGAAGCGCGGGAACCGCCACATAGAGCGCGGGAACTCCAAACGTCTCAAAGAGAATCTGGTTAGGATACAGGATAAGTCAGTTTGTATTGTTATATCAAAATGGAATGGGGAATGTGGATTTTAATTAAAACGCTAACATGTGTGTGTTCCCCGCTCCCGATTCCACGACCAGACCGTCCGTGCGACCATGGCGACCAGAGGCATACAGCGACAGAAGCGCGGGAACTCCAAACGTCTCAAAGAGAATCTGGTTGGGGTAAAGGATTAGTCAATGTTATATCAAAATGGAACGGGGAAACGTGGATTTGAGTCGAAACGATCAGAGATTTGGAATGATATGACTGTATAATTAGTGAGCTTCAACCCTACTCCACCATAGTACCCATATGCATACATCCCTAGAAGCCCCGTAAGTTAAACCCTTACAAAATTACTCCATGTCAAATGATCGACTAGCTGGGTCTGAATCGCAACCAAAGAAGTCTATTCAGTACTATTATTGACAGTGGGCATTTCGGTAAGGGTAGAGCAATAAACTTAGATAATTATGTTGGGAAAACATAGCATGACAGGTACCTACAGCTATAAAGTTGTTCAATTGGGAACCGTTAACACCCTTGCCCCCCCCCCCCCCCCCCTCCCTCTGTCTTAATTGACCCTGGCAGCGCCACAACTTCATAAAATGGGGATAATTTAATTACCTGCGACATCTTCTGTCTACTGTAGGTCGGGTTTCGTGGTGGCTCCGTCATCAGCAAAGGGTGCTCCCGTGTGTCGACCGCCATGTCATCGTGCAGTACATACTCCCAGATCCTCTCCATGTCGTCCCAGTCGGTTACGACACCGTGTTCGATCGGGTACTTGAGGTTCAGGATGCTACGTTTCCGTTGTGCTGCATCCCCGATGTAAAACTCTCTCCGACCCATCGTCGCCTGTGGAAGTATGATTATGAAAACAAAAACTGTCTTTTAATTAATGATGGCCGGGGGGGGGGGGGGGGGGGCACCCACCCGCCCTTTGGCTAAATGAATATTCACATTCGTAATACACCATTATAAGTACTTTATATTCTTCAAGAAAGCATCAGTGATCAGATCATATCTAAATAGATGCAATGCCCTTATCGACGGTCTCACCTTTAGAGTTAATGGTCTTCCAACACATGAAGAAAATACTGCACTCACTGTCTTGTTCCCTGCAAATCCAGCCTTAATCCTTCCGCTGCCATTGTCTACAACTAAAGGGTCGGGCCCTTCGTCTTCGTCGTCAGAACACATGATCATGATCAATTCATTTTCAAGTCTACATTCCGAATGTTGAAGGTAAGTAAATAAAATACAAACTATATACTGGTCAACTTTTCATTAAAAATGTCAATACACATCAATCTTCGTGGTCCGAGTATACTTGAAGAGAATCTGTTGATAGGCACTCACTGCTAACGACTTATTCCAAGGTGAACTTCCTATCGATTGCTTGTAAAGGGATCTAGGGGATTATGGTATTCATATAAAACCGTCTGGATCAAGTAGATTCGTGCAATTTAATTTGGCTCAGCAAGGGTTAACTCATAATTGAAGGGCTATATATGCATGCTACAGACCTGCAGCTGAGATATGCTCCTCCCGACCACGGCTGGTATGATGGCTTTAGGTTCCTCCTCGCCCGCCTCCCCGTACTTGATGGATCCGGACCCGTTGTCGATGACCAGGGCGGGCCAGTCAGATTCCTCATCGACGTAATCGTAAGACATAGTTTTAACACGGGACCATTACTGGCATTTATACCGTTCTCTCTCGGAGCATGGCACTCCCAATCTCCAATCTCCCCGATCTTAAAGAAAAGTTATGATAATCATTCCCACCGGATCACGTGATTAACATATACATGTATATGCCACATGGTAGTGATGGTAACCATACCGAAGTGGTTAATTCAGGACACGGATATGAGACAACGATGTCCCCGCGCAGGTCCTGTGTGTAGGGTATATACAGCGGAAGGCAACCGAGGTCAGGGACATTGGTGGAAATAGGCACACACTGCTGTCAACAAATTCACCGTACTATCTGACAATGATCATAATATCCTTGATAAAAGAACAATAGCGAGTTCAAATGGAAGGAAATCCGCAGCCCACCAATATTATATCCACACGGCATACAGAGTTAGAGATCGCGGCGTGATATATAATTATCTATCATTATGTACCTTTATTTATGTTGATAAAAAAGGTCAATCGCTAAATATCCCAGTAGTACTAGTATATCAGTCTTTAATTTACCAATAACCATAACAAACGCTCGAAAGCAACATACTGTATAATATATGGTTCAAAACTGCACCGATCATGCCAATAGAGCTACCAGCTAGTACAGAATCTAATATGCGTCCAGTATATTACATGCTTATATGTACAGCGTTATATATTGCACACACACTGCAAAACGCGCGTGTCCTTTTGAAATTTGATTCATGAGTGAATAATTACAATCGATGAATTGACTCAGGGTCTGAGGATGACTAGAGTCAACAAATATTAGTCTCCGGTTGAGTCGCATGACTATAGTGCGAGAAAGTATAGGACGATAGGTCCACAGAATGTTTAGAGATGCATGGACCTTTTCATCAACATACATACAGTTACATAATATATTATGATATTGATATATCACACCGCGATCTCTAACTGTGTATATGCCGCGTAAGTACATGATAATGATGGGTTGCGGATTTCCTACCATTTGAACTCGCTTTATATTGTTGTTTTATCAAGGATATTATGATCATCGTCAAATAGTACAATCGACTTGTTGACAGTGCTCAGTGTGTGTATAGTTTTCACCAATATTCCTGACCTCGGTTAGGGTTACAATTTTGTCTCATATAATATCCGTGTCCTGAATTAACCCTTTCGGTATGGGTATACAATTTGAAGCCAGAAAATGCAAAAGCTCCCTACAGTGGGAGGGGGACACCCCCTCCCCCGCTCGTTCACTTTGCTCCCTCGCAATGCCCCCCCCCCCACACTTTTGAGAAGCTGTGACGCCCTTGGGCATATGTTTTTATGTTTATGTTTTATCACGTGATCCGATGGGAATGGTTATCGTAACTTTTCTTGGAGAATATTATGTATTCTCGAAGAAATTACATTTGGCAACGGATTTATATAGATCTTTGCACAATGTCATGTGTTTCGACTTTGCAACGAAAACGTTGATATGCGCCAAGCTGAGTGTTACGCTATGACCCCATTGAAGAAGGAGATACAATCGATTGCAAGTTAAAATTAAAAGTAAGTCAGATCATGCGTTCTGATTGCGCAAATCTGATTGGTTGAAACGCACAGATTTTCTGACTTGCAATTAATTGTAACTTACAATCGATTGTATCTCTTTCTGCAACGGGGCCAGAGACAATATGTAGACTTATTACACTATGTGGATTCATGATGCTTCACTGGCACCCCCTGATAACCGATCTAAACATTATCTAATCACATAAATCATCCATAGGTATACATAAAATACATATTTATTTGGGAGGGTTATTGTGTATAGGGGTTGATTGTCATGGGGGTATTCTCAGCGGTTACAGCTCGTTATTCCGAAGGTTCGTTTATTCCGAAGGTTCGTTAATGTTATTCCGAAGGTTTGTTATTCTAAAGGTTCGTTATTCCGAAGGTTAATCGTTTCTCGGGTTCAATATTCCGTATGCTCGTTAATCCGAAAATGAAATGGGGTTCGTTACTCCGAAAATGAAATGAGGTTCGTTTATCCGAAAATGAAACGAGGTTCGTTAATATGAAAGGTTCAATACGAACCCCATGTCATTTTCGGATTAACGAACCCTATTGCATTTTCGGACTAATGACCCTCATTTCATTTTCGGATTAACGAACCCTATTTCATTTTTGGATTAACGAACCCTCAGATTTACGAAATGTGTGTGTTCGGAATAACGAACCTTGGGAATAACGAACCTTCGGAATAACGAACCGCATCCATTCTCAGCATATGTGGGTTAATTGTCTTGAGGGTAATTGTGAACTGCAAGCATAGCGGTACGTTGTTTAACAAAGTGAATAAATAATTTAAAGTTGTAAGTTCTTATTATTTTGTTTGTATTGCCATCCTTTATGTCTCTGTCAAATTGAAACACAACAAATATGATTATGAACTGTATGCCAACTAGGAATAATTCGATCATTGTAATCTGTATCAGTTATTGCGATCTAAAATGTGAGTATCCCAGCTAGATCAAGTAGGATAATAATATAACGAATTTATGACGAGATGCATATGGACGGTGTGAGTAAAGTAAAGACTTGTTGATTGCCTTGTGGTATGACTGTTTCTCAAACATTTCTAAAGAGGGTCTAACCTATAAGCTGAATCGTATCGGTTTGGCAAGGGATACCAACAAATCATTAATAAAAGAAAACAAATATAACATATTTAAATGTAGACTCTTTGTCGTGTGGTTTATTAATTCTTTCAAATTCTGAACATGATAAATTGTCTATGCATGTCAATTACGGACATTACATGTACATTTTCAAAGAAAGTATCTAATGTTTTAACACAAGATTATCCATAAGTATACAAGTATAAAAATCAATGTTTTTTTGTCCATACACAAATAATTTCTAGTTGTAGGTCTATTTACATGCACTCATTATACCGGAAGTTTTATTAGGGGAAACATTAAACTTTCGATCATGATAGAATCGTCATCAGAGTTTAATCAACAATAATTTATATATTCACCCTTATCTTTCTATTGGTTACAAATCAAGCAGTGTCCTGAATTGTATTAGTGAAGTAACATACATATACATCAGCAATATCACTCTATAGAATGATAAACCATGTTACCTGTACCCTTTGACCTCATACCCCAACTTGCATTTAAGTATGTTTGTCTCAAGATATACATGTATTTATATACATGTAGGTATATTCACCGATAGGATGATGGTATTCCATCAATCAATTTCTTGAGATTTCATGATATCGAGAATGGTACCTATATGTAGATAAGTACGAAAGACGGACAACCAAAGAGAAGATTCGGAGAATGTGCCACTTTATTTTTGTTTTAATGGAGACATACAAACTACAACCTGTCAAATACTTTATTTTTTTTATTTTTTATAATTTGCATGTTTTCCTGCAAGTTGATACCTAAAGAGTAATGATACCCATATAACAACTGAAGTTGGTATAACATGACTCCAGTAGCCCATTTCATACAACTGTTGCAATAATTGTTTGTATATAAGTGTCCAATTATTGTAAATTGTAGGTCAACAGCCAATCAGCATGGAGCATTACAGCTGTTACCATGGTAGTTACAATAATTGGACACTTACAACAATTGCAACAGTTTTATGAAATGGACTACCGATCGAAGTGTACAAAGGCATTTATAAATCATACATTTTGAGCAAAATGTTTCAAATTGGGTGCACTAATCCAAATGAACAGAGGATCTTCATTAGCTGAGTAAAGAAACACCCATCGATCAATAAACATTTATAATGCCTAAAGCGGTGACTAGGAGAAAATGTTGTGTAAGTCGCTATATAAGTAGCCACCATTATTATTATTATTTAAGTCAATGAAATTGCATTGTCCTGCGGGTAATAATATAATTTTAATCGCTTAGAGATGATTATCAATCATATTAGGCACTATATAAATACAGTAAGATTTGTAAGATTTTTATTGACTCTATCGACCCCCTCTCGGGGTATGAGAGTACAAACATATTTACATAGTATAAATATAACAATTGTATAACAATGATAAACATGTGATAATATAAACAATGATAAACATAATCATGGTAATATAAACAATGAAAAAAAAAATTAAAAAACATGAACTGAACAATGATAAACATGTGATAATATAATTATGAACAAATGAACATATTTACAGATCAAGGCGAACTGGGCAATTCACCCTCCTACCGCTACGAGTGTGCCTAATAACATTACTCACTTGCGGGATGTCATTTACAGGGTTACTAACTACCCTTGGCTCTTTAGAAAAATGTGACATAATTATGGTAACGAATTTGGCTAATTTCTTCAACTGGCAAGGATGAACTGTATTAAAAATCTTATCCATGTGCAATGCACTTGGTCTTAAGCTACTACCACACAAATTATTTGGTATATAATTCTTTCTCTCATTTTGAAAGAATGGGCATACAAAAATATAATGAAATTCATCACCAATGTCTATTGACGTACAGAGTGGGCATTGCAGGTCATGTACTACATTTGTATCAAATCTGCCTTTATTGACTGGTAATCTATGTGATCTACATCTAAACTTGCTTAAAGCTATTGCTTCTTTCTGACATAGTATATGCAAGTACTTTTCATATGCCAACTTATTCTTAAACATCCTATAGTTAGTGCAAATTCTATTTGACCAGGTAGCTGCACTCCATTCCTGATAAGAAATGTCAGAAAGCCTAATTTTCATAGTATTCATAATCCAGGCAGCACTATATCCTTCTCCTTGGGCTCGCCAAACGTTCCCGAGTCCTGCGAAATCGAAACTGTTTGCAAGGAACTCAACCCATTGTGACTTAATATTATTTACACTTTGTGCTTCAGCTTGGGACTTCAAAAGACATTTGAAAAGAATCAATGAATACTTTGATTGCTTCCCCTTAACAAGCCTAACCCAATATCCAATCATTCTACTCTTAATTTTATCCAATATTTTACCACGTCCCGTTTCCTCATAAACCATGCAGTCAGGTGTACACTTATTTACAAACAATATTGTTCTTAAAAATTTTCTTTGAAAAACTTCAAGTTGATCTATACACTCATAGCCCCAGACCTCAGCACCATATAATAGAACTGGCAAAACTAAGTGGTCGAATAAATGGCATTGTGTATCAACAGATAAATGCAACCTCTTTGCCTTTACTAACATACTATACATTGCCTTTCTAGCTTGTGTGACCTGTTTAGCAATTGCCTTTTTAAAATTACCATTATAATTAAATGTCACCCCTAAATATACAAAGTCATAAACAACTTCCAGTACACCACCATCATAAACAAATTCCGGAATTCTTCTAACTTTCCCACGTGAAAAAACAACAATTTTCGTTTTGCTGGCATTAACAGTTAGGTGCCAAGTATCACAATAAACTTTCACTGCATTTAGAGCTTTTTGCAATTCTTCAGGAGTTTCTGCCAAAATAATAGTATCATCAGCATATAATAACGAAAATAAATCCTTATACATTTCAACATCATCAAAAGGCAACCTATTTTTAATAATAGTATTCAAAAACTCCAATCCCTTGCACGAGTTTCCAATAGATTGTCGAAAATCATTCAAATAAATAGCAAACAAGAGAGGTGACAGGTTTTCACCTTGACGCACTCCAATATTGCATGTAAATAAATCAGACATCTCTCCCTTGTTAGCAACACACGATTTAGCACATCTATACATATTTCTTATAACATTAAAAATCTTTCCTTTTACTCCTATTCTAAACATTTTGACCCACAGTGCTGCACGATCAATCAAATCAAAGGCTTTCTTATAATCAATAAATGCACAATAAAGGCGTTTTGAATTTTGTAAATAAACATCAATTATAGACTTTAAAACATACACATTATCAGTGGTTGAATAATTCGACCGGAAGCCAGCCTGTTCTTCTCCTAACAAACTTTCATCCTCAAAGAACTGGGTGATCCTATAGTTTAAAATTGATGTAAACAATTTACCTAGGCAACTCAATAACGTAATGCCTCTATAATTATCAGGGTTTGCATTCTCGCCCTTATTCTTAAATATAGGAATTATTATCCCAATACACCATTCAGTTGGGACAATACCAGAATCCAATACAACATTAAAAAACTTAACTACAACCTGGAGGATCTCCGGTGAGCAACTTTTAAGAAACTCATTTCTAACAGAATCCCTTCCACACGCTTTAGTATTCTTAAGCTTCTTAATCATCATCTCAACTTCATTCAAAGTAATAGGAACATCGAGACAAACATTTGCCTGAGACAACTCTTGCATAACAATTGGGGGCTCCGGTTCATCAACCTCCCTATAACTTAAGCGACTAAAATGATCTACAAAATCCTTCAATAAAACATTTCCCATATCTTTTCCTTTGTGTCCTTTCTTATCATTCAATAGCTGCCAATATTCCTTAGGATTGTTTGTCCGCAAGGAACGCAATAATTTATTCAAATTCTGAGAATATAACCTCTTTTTAAAACGTAACAAGTTCCTATAAGATTTCCCTGCCTCATCATAATCTCCTGAATCAACAGGAACATCAGAGTTCCTTAACAATTTTACCTTTCTCTTCCATCTATTTTTAACATTCAAATATTCTTTCCGAGCTTCCCTACATTCAATATCGAACCATGGCTGTTGTTGACCTTGCTTACGCTGATTATTACTTATTTTACTTCGATTGTTTCTATAATGCTTTAATTTACAGACTCCAATTTCCTGTGCTGTACTCAAAAACATATCACACAAATGTGAATAAAAAATATCAATACTCTCTTGATCGACATCAGCTTCAAGTTGATCTACATATTCATGCATTAACCCGCTACAATCTTTAGTATGTTGCCTAAAATCTAACATACTATCGCCATTCCATTGAAAGGCAAGAAAATCGGACTTGTCTGACCCTGTAAGTTCTTCCCTTATTTCATTTCTTAAAGAATCACCATTCAATTCAACTTTAAATTGCAAGGTCAGCATGATAGGGCAGTGAACATCAGACAAACATCTATCAAATACATCAACATTAAAATCTTGTACTAAAGGAAATAATCGTTTAGAGAGTATAGCATAGTCAATAGCGCTACAACCACCATACAGTGTATTATCATTATTGTTCCTACCTGCACGTACGTCTTACACATGTCAAGATTTATAAAACGGCTCCGGTAAATTCAGTAACGTGATTGGCTAATACCGATCACGTGGGCATTGATTACTTTTCACCAACTGCACCACCGTGCCGATACCGCGCAACCATCGTGCCGAAGGTGTGCAACCCCGTGACGTCACAATGCTTGTTTACATAGTTCTACGAAGACACTCTTGCGAAAGTGATTTTAAAAAAAGATGTAAAATGCTTTGTTTTGTAGTAAATAAATCTTAGCAGTTTCGTAAATTATATGGTATGTGGTTTGATATTGGTAAGTTTTGGAATGGAAATGCATAAAATACTTTGATAATTCTCATTTTTATGGGAATTTTTCCGGCAATTTCTGGTGGACTGCGTTTGATCTGCTGAGCTTCAGAGTCAAATTCCGTGAAGCGAGTGCAGTAGTGATGGTGAATTTTGTAAATTCCTAATATATTCACATAGAGTAGATAGACTGGGTAACTAATTGTGGTAAGTCTGTTTTCAATAATCCAGCAAAATAAACGATTCCGTGGTTGAGCTCGTTTTATAAAACAAATAATACTCCGGTCTTATTATCGTGCGTCATGTAAATGCATCCGCACTCTCGACTTTGTTAGCTGTGCGTTACGCACTCGGCTTACGCCTCGTGCGCAACGCACTAGCTAACAAAGCAATGAAGCGAATGCAGTAGTGATGATTAATTTTGTACATTCCTAATAAATGCACACTCTAGAGAGTAGATAGACTGGGTTACTAATTGTGGCAAGTCTGTTTTCAATAATTCAGCAAAATAAAACAATCCGTGGTTGAGCTCGTTTTCCCAGGTCGAAAAAAGAGTTGAAAATTAGTTGCCAACTGGTACCAGTTGGCCAACTGGTTTCAATATGGAAATTGGTACACTGGAATCAACTGGAATCAATTGGAATCTACTGGAACAATTCCAGTAAGAACCCAGTTAGGCTGACCAGTAAGAAACCCAGTTGAAACCATTAAGAAACCAGTAGTGGGATTAACCAGTACATGAGGACCAGTTAAAGCAGTTGGTTTCAACTGGTATTTTGAATTGGTTTCAACTGGTATTTCTATTGGTTTTAACTGGTCTGCTGCATCTATCCATTTATCCAATTTTAACTGCTACCGTTTGATGCCAGTTAAAACCAGTAAAAAACCAGTTGAATTTCCAACTGGTTTCAACTGGTTTCAACTGTTTTTTCGACCTGGGTTATAAAACAAATAATACTACGGTCTTATTATCGTGCATCATGTAAATTACGCCTCGTGTGTAATGCACAGCTAACATAGCCCTCGCGTGCAATGCATTTACACAATGCACTCTAGACCGTGTATTATTTTTATAATATTAGAATGGAATGTTTATTTACGGCGGCATGTGGTAATAAGATGAAAGGGGTAAACTCATAATTTGTCCATTGCTAGTATATAGGTCCATGGTCCAAGTATGAAAGTAATTATGTAATACAATTAAAACATTACAAATCAGGGGGTCTTTCAAATATCACACTTAGTTTTTAATTACCTCACAAATTAATTATATTTTGAAATGCCCTCTTAATGCCCTTGCATTAATAATAATTTTTTGTCTGTGGCAGCTGATCTCCCAAAACTTGATAAAACAATATTACCTGCATATTTACCTTCACCTGTGGATTGCCCAATAATAGAACCAATTGAGATCTATGATTTGTTACGTAAACTCAATATACAGAAATCAACTATTTTAGGTGACTTACCTGTACGATTATTACGTGAATTTGCTTATGAGTTATCTTATCCATTATGTCACATTCTTAATTTTGCATTTAAACAAGGGGTGTTTCCACAAATATGGAAGTATGCTGAAATTATACCAGTTCCTAAATCATATCCACCAACTTTAAATGAATTACGGCCCATAGCCTTGACTTCTTACTTTGCTAAAATAGCTGAAACTTTTATTGCTAAATGGTTGTGGGAAGATATTGGTGACAAGATTGATAAAAACCAGTATGGAAATCGTCGAGGCCTTTCAACTTGCCATTATTTAATTGGGATGTTACATAATTTATATAAAAATGCTGATAAACCGAAAACAATATCAACCATAGTTTTAACAGATTTTTCCAAAGCTTTTGATCGGATTGGTCATACAATTTTAATTTGTAAACTTGTTAAAATGGGTGTACGACCATGTGTTATTTCATTAATAGTAGATTTTTTAGAATGCCGCCAACAAGTAGTCAGATACAAAGGCCATATTTCAGATGTAAAAATAAATAATGCAGGAGTTCCGCAAGGTACCAAGTTGGGCCCTATTCTATTTTTAATCATGGTAAATGATGCATGTTATGATTGTGTATTACCTTTGTATAAGTATGTAGATGATTTAACCATAGTAGAAAGTCGGAATTTTACACAAGTATCAACATTACAATCGGAATTATTATCTTTAGAAACTTGGTCTTCGCTCAATAATATGAAACTTAACCCATCTAAATGTATTGTTATGGCAGTCTCTTTTATGAGGAATAAAACTCCTCAAATGTTGTCTATAAATGAAACACTCTTAAATGAAGAAAATGTAATTAAAGTACTTGGAGTTTATGTTCAATGTGATTTAAAATGGGACACTCAAGTTAAGGAAATGATAAAGAAGTGCAATAGAAAGTTATTTATGTTACGTACTTTGAAACGTTTTAATCTACCCATTTGTGATCTTTTAATTGTTTATACCCCGGGGGGCCACTCAACTATATTGCTGTACACACGCGCGACCAAAAAAACGCGTAAAAAGGGTACTTTTTGCCGATCATGGCGCGTCACGCGCGTGACGCGTTTAGGGTGTCAAAAAGGCCAAAATCAGAAAAAAGGGTATGTTTGTGGAGGGGGGGTGGCCGCCCCCCAATCCAAAAAGTGGGGGGGGGGGGGAGGCAAAACGCGTTTTTGCCCACCACCCCCCCCCCCCCCAAAAAAAAAGAAGAAAAAGATAAAAGGAGAAGAGTGGGAAAGAAAAAAGAAAAAGTATGAGCTAAGACTTGTTACAGTAATTCTAACGTTCAACAACTAATCTATACATCCATTTTATTTTTTCGCTGGGCGCTTCGCGGCTTCGCGCGCGAACAGATTATCTCAGTTTGTTGTGTAACTTGCGTATGGTCTTGGCCATGGGATGAGTACTTTTTCTGTACCGGGCCACGTATAGTTCCCGTGTAGGCTGGCATTGCTCTAGCTGCTTGTGTGATGTGCACCAAATGCACCATTTCAAGTATATAAATGCAAAATCTTCCCCGTGGGAGGGGGATACCCCCTCCCAAACCCTCCCCCTCTAGCTCTGCCCCAGCGGCCCTTGGTCGCTTCGCTCCCTCGGGCATGTCGGAACTCATTCTTGGCTGTAGGCTATGTTGTTGGATCATACATAATGTGGCATATGGTATATGTTGGAACTGTGTATGACACTAAATCCAATATTTTGTGTGCGTTGGGGTGCATATTTATTAGTGTGTCAATAATTTTTTTCTTCGTGAAAAATATATTACATTTCTGGTCGATCAAATCATAACACACTTTCCCAGATACAGTTAATCTTAAGCCCGAATTTCCTATTTAGGTATGCACGAGATTGCACAATTTCAAGTCCAAAAATGCAAAAGCTCCCTACCGTGGGAGGGGGAACACCCCCCCTCCCACACCCTCCTCCCGCTCAGTCACTTCGCTCCCTCGCAATGTCTCACTCTCACCTCAGCTCTGGCTCAAAGTTGGCAACCCTGTGAGTGTGCATGGTTGGGCATGAGCCCCTACACAACAAAAATCGTGAGCCCCTTTAGGTCTTTGCCCCCCCCCCCCCCCCCCCCATCCAAAACTGTTTCCGGCGCGCCTGGTCCCCCACCCCCTCCTCCTCCCCACGATGTGTACGCATATGAAGATGATATTATACATCATTTGTGGGGAGCCTTGCTCTGTGCCAGACAGTATAACATTACACCCTAAACAAAAATACAGTTTTATCATGTTTATTGTGGTGCGTAACATTCTTTTTATTAGCAGCTAATCATGATTTGTCTTACCAAAATGATAATCGAATCGCCGAATATATACAGACAAGGCAATTAATAAAACATTATGAAAAATTAACAGCTGCCGGTGGAACGAAATACCTGTTCCTTTCTAGCTTTTGCAATCCTCATGGAATTAATGCAGGCCTAACCAGGCTCCCATAGGCAATGGGTTAATATCCCCGACAATAACATAATAATATGTTATTGTCGGGAATAATATCCCATTGCCTATCGGAGCCTGGTGGGTCAATATTATTGTCTGTAGGTGGGTAAATAATGTTGTGTTTGGCTGCCAAGAAAACTTGTTTTGCGCTCATGCGCTGCATTTTATATTTATCAATATATAAGCATGGAACAAAATACGGTTTCCAAATTTCTCAATTATTTGCTTTCTTCGTGAAAAATATATTTAACATTTCTGGTCGATCAAATCATAACACGCTTTCCCAGATACAGTTAATCTTAAGCCCGAATTTCCTATTTATATATAGGTATGCACCAGATTGCACAATTTCAAGTCCAAAAATGCAAAAGCTCCCTACCGTGGGAGGGGGGACACCCCCCTCCCACACCCTCCCTCCGCTCAGTCACTTCGCTCCCTCGCAATGTCTCACTCTCACCTCAGCTCTGGCTCAAAGTTGGCAAGCCTGCGAGTGTGCATGGTTGGGCATGAGCCCCTACACACAAAAAAATCGTGAGCCCCTTTAGGTCTTTGCCCCCCCCCCCCCCCAAATCCAAAACTGCTTCGGGCGCGCCTGTGTCTAGAATAATATCCCTTGTATCATTGTAACCTCTATCCATTGTTCAGGTTTCTCAACAACATTTTGAACCATTTCAAGAACTCAGGATTTTGTGTATGTTTTAATGATGTTCATATTTTTTGTAAATAAATTATTCCAAAATGTTTGAGAAACAAGACATGGTAGTTATCATTTGTTGTTATAGTAACTACACAAATATCTCGAGAGAGCGATCCATTGTAGAAATACCTTGGCGTTGTCACATGCTGTATGAAATTGCAATTGGTATTATCAGAAATACAGTCAATCTTGCATAAGTTGAATCTGCTGGTACTAATGAAAGCATGAAAAAGCTTTTACTTACAAATTCAACTTATATAACCAAAAAACAACAAAAAACAATAGATAATTCAAAATAGAGGCCTTTTGAATATCTTCAACTGAGGCAAAGTTTCAACTTAGTGTGAGGTTGACTGTAGTACTTATTGACAAGTACATGTACATTAGAGGTTTATTTAAGGTATACCTTGTTTAGGGTTAAATGTTTAAGGTGGTTAAACATTTCCATTATTTTTAGAAGTTTAATTGAGAGCAATTGACGTAGACCTTGTTTAGGGGTATGTTTTAGGGGTTATACTTGTTTAGGGGGCAAAATTGTCAAAAAAGCACGCGAAAATACTTGAATAGGGTATAAATTTGACCAATGGATAAAACTTGTTTAGGGTGGGTTTGAAAAACCTGTGGTCGCGCGTGTGTACATCAATATAGTTGAGTGGCCCCCCCGGGCATTGAGGCGTGCCATGCGTAGGGAGCGCGTGTTTCGTGATAGGAGAAACCCACTAGAAGTTTTTGATGATAGCGAATTATGAGGAGGGAGATGTATTTGTTTTGTTATATTGGGGATCGTAATGACAAAATGTGCTTCCGCGTGATTCTCGCACCCGCCCCCCCCCCCCCCCCCCCCCATTCACCCTTATTAAGACAATTATGTTATACTTCCCACACCCCATTGGCTGCCCCTTGACTCCCCCATCGGGTTTGCCCGGATCAGCTCATGGCAACCATATTTTGATCATCTTGTATTTAAAAATAGCACACAACAAATTCAATAAAACGCACCATAACGGGCCATCTACAAAGTACGTACGCAACATTTTTTGTCCGAAATTAACCCCCCCCCCCCCCCCCTGTACGCACTTTTTGTACTTGTTTGCATGTGGTTGAATGCAGCGTACGCACCAGCGTACACATGACAAGCCGTTTGAACAATTATTCATATTTCCTGATAACAAGAATTCAATCCTTGATATCAAGAATTCTGTTTTTATATAACAATAATTAAATTGTTGATATCAAGAAATGAATTCATGATATCCAGAATTCGATTTCTTGATATCAAGAATTCGATTTCTTGATATCAAGAATTGAATTCTTGAAATCAAGAATTACCATTGGTTAACATTAGAAAATGATTTCTTTATATCAAGAATTCGATGTTCAGTTATGCGAAACTGCTTTACAAAGGCGGCCTGCAAGAATCAAGAATTCTTTTCTTGATATCAAGAAATGAATTCTTGATATCAAGAAATTATTTTTTGTTGTTAAGCAATGGTAATTCTTGATATCAAGAAAAGGAAATAAATGTTAAAACGGCTAGCCATGACTGGCCATGCTCACACATTCAACCAATTCCAACAAATTCAAATCAAACAAGCGTGAATTCCTGGCTATTGTATTCCTCGACAATATGTGGAAATGGGGCCAAGGCATGACCCCGAAGAAGTCACACTGAAAATATCGCGTGCACAATGGAATCGGACCGACTCACTGCGAACTGATGTGATTCCAAGGTCGCTAGCCCAATGCCCGCTATGCGATCTTGCCCGAATAGGAGCGATCCCCTGAGATCTGTGTTAAGTCGCAAAGTGGGCACCAATGGCCGCAGCAGATCGCCGCGAATGCGATCGAGACCGATCTGGTCGCCAGATTTTTGAACATGTCAAAACCCCGGCGACCGCAACCGACACCACCCTTGCGGACGCGAGTTACAGCGATCTGGTGCGGCCATTGGTGCCCACTTTGCGACTTAACCACATATCTCAGGGGATCGCTCCTATTTGGGCAAGATCGCTCTAGATCGCTAGGCGCAGATCGCAAAGTGGGCACTGGGTTTATAAAAAAAACTCGCAGAGCGGATTATGATGTCAAAATGAGCAAGAGCGAAAAATACCTGGCTGTAATCCTCAACCATGCACGCATGCGTGGAAATAGGGACAATGCATTTCTCAGGGGAAGTCGGCGTGAGATCGCATAGTGGGCACCGAAAAGATAGCGTACGCAATGAGATCGGGCTGACTCGCGGCGAACTGGTGCGATTCACACCGAACCGAGATCGCTAGCAACTCGGGCTAGATCGCAAGCGCAGATCGCATAGTGGGTACTAGGATTTAAACCCTCCGTACATAGAGCCGACTCGACCCGATCCGACTGGTTTTCAGTCGATTCAGTAATATAAAGCCCTCCGCACACAGAGCCGACTCGACCCGATCCGACTGTTTTCAGTCGGTTCAACTCAGTACACGTTGCCTCATGACTCCTGTTTTGCCGGTCAAGAGCCAGTCGGAGATCATTCGAGGCCGATTCAACATGTTGAATCGGCTACGACTGAGCAAAACCGACTCTAGCCTTACTGAAAACCAGTCGGATCGGATCGCGTAAGCTCTGTGTGTGGAGATCTTTAAACAGTCGCATCGGGTCGAGTCGGCTCGGTATGCGGAGGTCTTTACTAAACAAAGTAGCCTATGTGGATTCATGGTGCTTCACTGCATGGCACCCCCTAATAACCGATCTTGGTAACTTTCTACAAACCTAATCAAATAAAATCTAATCACATAAAACATCCATATGTATACATAAAGTACATATTTATCTGGGAGGGTTATTACTTTACTTTGGTTTACGTTAGTGTTGACTGCTGAGGCTTAAAAACTTCAGCTTATGTGCCCCTCTTTACTGCATTTGATTCGCGTTGGTATGGGCAGTATTTCAGCGGGTGGTGCTTCCAAGTTCTGACTCGACCTTAGTGATTGATGAGGCATTATTGTGTATAGGGGTTGATTTTTACGGGGGCATTTATTGGGGTTAATTGTCTTGAGGGTAATTGTGAACTGCAATCACAACTGTACTTTGTTTTACAAATTAAGTGCATGTACAATTTAATTATTTTGTTTTCTTATTCTTTTTCTGTCTCTGTCAAATTGAAACTCAACAAATATTATTATGAACTGTATGCAAACCAGGAATACTTCATTGTCATTTTTTAAAATCAGTTATTGCGATTTAAAATGTGAGTAGCCCAGCTAGAGTAAGTAGGATGCATGTATGATTTGAGTAAGGCTGTGGTCACACGGTGCTTGCGATGGGTTGCGATGAGCTGCAATGGGTCGATTGTGCATATGAAAGGCGGATATTGTCAAACTAAAGTATAACCCTGTTATATACATAACATTTTCACTGCAGCTCCGTACTGCAGCTATACAAAATAAACCCGTCACAGCTAGACCGCACAGGTCTAGATAATAAGTGCAAAGGTTATTTGACCGAATCGTATGTGTCTTTTTCGCTCGCATTTCATTGTGACGTGTGGTTATTTTGGACATGATCTGCCCTTCATAACTTATATTGCCTTGTTGCAGGCTGTGTTGCAGGTGATCGCAAGCATCGGGTGACCACAGCCTAAAGTAAACACTTGTTGATGCCTTGTGGTATGACTGTTTAAATGTTTAGCAGCTTCACAAACATTTCTAAAGAGGGTCTAGCCTAAGCTGCATCTTATCGGTTTGGCAAGGGATACTAATAAATCATTAATAAAATAAAACAAATATTATATTATAACAAATTCAAATGTAGACTTTTTGTTGTGTGGTTTATTAATTCTTTCAAATTCTGAACATGATAAATTGTCTATGCATGTCAATTACGGACATTTCATGTACATTTTCAAAGAAAGTATCTAACTTATCAACACAAGATTATCCGTACAAAGTATACAAGTATAAAAATCAATGTTTTTTTGTCCCTACACAAATAATTTCTAGTTGTAGGTCTATTTACATGCACTCATTATACCGGAAGTTTTATTAGGGGAAACATTCAACTTTCGATCATGATAGAATCTTCATCAGAGTTTAATCAACAATGATTTATATATTCACCCTTATCTTTATATTGGTTACAAATCAAGCAGTGTCCTGAATTGTATTAGTGAAGTAACATACATATAAATCAGCAATATCACTCTATAGAATGATAAACCATGTTACCTGTACCCTTTGACCTCATTACCCCAACATCTAAGTATTTTTGTCTCAAGATATACATGTATTTATATACAAGTCATGTAGGTATATGTACCTATAGGATGATGGTATTCCATCAATCAGTTTCTTGAGATGTCATGATTACGAGAATGGAACAGGAGCTTTCTTCCAAAAGGCGCTATATCCACTTTTTCAACTTTCGAGGAAAACAGGTTTTTTGCCGAACTTTGTACAAGTGCCTATGGGAATATGAAAATTAAACTTTCTATATTTTGATTTTGAGTGAGTAATTTGTCGTAAAGTGTGGATTCCTAGATAGCTCGTAGCTTATAAATGTAGATCTATCGTTAACTCAATTTTTATGGAAAGTGGATTTAGCGCCTTTTGGAACTGAGCTCTTAATGTAGATAAGTAAAGACGGACAACCAAAGAGAAGATTCGGAGAATGTGCCACTTTATTTTTGTTTTCATGGAGGCATACAAACTACAACCTGTCAAATACTGTCAATTAAAAAATAAATAATTTGCATGTTTTCCAGCAAGTTGATACCTAAAGAGTAATGATACCCATATAACAACTGAAGTTGGTATAACATGACTCCAGTAGCCCATTTCATACAACTGTTGCAATTGTTGTTTGTATATAAGTGTCCAATTATTGTAAATTCTAGGTCAACAGCCAATCAGCATGGAGCATTACTGCTGTTGCCATGGTAGTTACAATAATTATACACTTACAACAGTTGCAACAGTTTTATGAAATGGACTACCGATCGAAGTGTACAAAGGCATTTATAAATCATACATTTTGAGCAAAATGTTTCAAATTGGGTGCACTAATCCAAAAAGAACAGAGGATCTTCATTAGCTGAGTAAAGAAACACCCATCGATCAATAAACATTTATAATGCCTAAAGCGGTGACTAGGAGAAAAGGTTGTGTAAGTCGCTATATAAGTAGCCACCATTATTATTATTATTTAAGTCAATGAAATTGCATTGTCCTGCGGGTAATAATATCATTTTAATCGCTTAGAGAGGATTATCAATCATATTAGGCACTATATAAATCCAGTGTATCATCATTATTGTTCCTACCTGCACGTACGTCTTACACATGTCAAGATATATTAGAATGGAATGTTTATTTACGGCGGCATGTGGTAATAAGATGAAAGGGATAATCTCATACTTTGTCCATTGCTATAGTATATAGGTCCATGGTCCAAGTATGAAAGTAATTATGTAATACAATTAAAACATTACAAATCAGGTGGTCTTTCAAATATCACACTTAGTTTTTAATTAACTCACACACTAATTATTTGTTGAAGTGCCCTCTCACCAAAAACTGTACTAGCCCTTTTATACCTCAGCCATGTCCCTCATTTAGTAAAAATATATTAGTCCTGTACGTTTCATGTAACTGTTTGGAACTAATACTTTATAATTAGTATTAAAGATCAGTGACAAGGCATTTAATTTTCTGTAAAATTAAATTTTACTTTGGAACCGTTATGTGCATCCAATGTCTGAACAACATCACTTCACCATCTTTCTCGTCACAGCACTCGGGGGTACGGATGTACTTCAGGATGGTATCCCGGAGGTCGTCGGGGGCGGTCTTCCTGAAGTACTTTGAGTGTGTAATGAAGTCCAGGAGATGTCGTCCCTCCTCTGAGCTCTCGTCGAAGATGGCGGTGCCGTGGATGTAGCGCAGTACTCGCTGGTGTTCGTTCGGCATCTTGAGGGACTCTAGCGCCGAAACCACCTGTTGGTCCGTCAGTATTAGCTTCCTCATGTCCTTGTAGACCTCGTTCATCTTTTTGTGGACGTTGACGACGGTGGAGTCCTCTATAAACGTACAAGAAGATTGGAATTGTTTGATAAAAATATAAGCATGTACAGCGTAACCTCTTTATAGCGAGCCCTGTTATAACGAGGTACCTGATATACCCAATGTAGAGAGGTCATTTCACAGGTCCAGCTAGGTTCTATGTAATGTATTTGATTATTGTTTAGTCCCGATATGACAGGTTTGACTGTAAATACACCACGTTCCGAACTTACCCGTGATCATCGTGATAAACAGCAGCCCGCCCTCCTCAAGGAGATCAAACAGCGTCTGGAGTGTCTGCTTCAGATCAGTGGCATAATAGAGCACGTGGATCGCTGTGATCAGGTGGTATTTCTTGCCCTGGCCCGCTCCTGCAAGGACACTCTCCACATACTGATCCGAGGTCTCGGCCCGCCACTCGAAGGAAGCTCCCTTCAGCGCTTCTCCCTTTTCGGCAACCAGGTCCTTGAAGAGGGTGTTCTGAGCCACCGAAGGTTCGATAAATGTATTTTCGATCTTGGGGAAGGCAGGAAGCAGCTTCTCCAGTATGGCACAGTCCAGGAGTCCTGAGAGAAATCAGAAGGAATAAACAGGAGACCCGGCTACTCTCCAGGAGACGTCGCGGCGACGTCGCGGAGACGTCTCCACGACCAGCGGAGACTGAGTCGCCAACTGGTCGCCAACTAGTCTCCAGCCCGGTGAGATACCGCCTTTCTCACCGGGCTGGAGACTATTTTGGCGACCAGTTGGCGACTCAGTCTCCGCTGGTCGCGGAGATGTAACTGCGACGTCTCCTGGAGACTAGCCAGGTCTCCGGGGAGTCGCGGGAAAATCAAACATGTTCAATTTTTTTTGAGACTTTTTCAGTCTCCAGCAGGTCTCGGAGACGTCTCCATCAGTCGCGGCGACGTCGCGGAGACTAATTTTGTCCGCGACTGGGGAGATGTCGCCGCGACCTACTGGAGACTAGCCAGGTCTCCGGGGAGTCGCGGGAAAATCAAACATGTTCGAATTTTTGGAGACTTTTTCAGTCTCCAGCAGGTCTCGGAGACGTCTACGCGACTTCTCCACCAGTCGCGGCAACGTCGCAGAGACTAATTGCGACACCTTTAGAAAAAAAATATGGCAACCTCCATTGGTCAATCAATACAGTAATGATAGTGGTTTAAAAAACATTTGATTATTTCCATTATTAGCGAAACGCAAGAGGGAATGACTATAAGTGACAGGAATAATGCAAGAAAAAAATCCCAGCATTTCGTTTGTCTTTTTAAAAGTTTTGTTTAATTATTATAAAATAATGTACCTGATCCACTGCCGATACCCAAGACTTTAAGTGGTCCGTTGGTCTGGACTCTGGCCGAGAGCTTCTTCACAACGGTATCGCTAAACGAAGCATCGATCCAATCCTGAACGGCGCCGATCTTGACAGAGCAACGGGTGTACGTTTGGTAGACCTCTGCGTAGTAGTCCAGATCCTTGAGAAAGTATTCAACATTTTCCGCCATCTAAATTATGAAAACAAAATTAGACCACAACTTATTAGATGCGTTGAGGACCAAGCACTGAATAGCATGCATGCACATTAGCCTTATTAGTCAATTCTTATATCATTATTATTTTTTTGTAAATAGTACGACCATTTATACCAGCAATATAAACGTATGTAAAACGAGGACTGACCAATAATTGTAACAAAAATAGTTTTATATTCTCGTTACATTTATCATACGTTCATAGTGGAGGAACACATCATTATAAAATAGAGTCACAAGTACAGGTATAATAATGTGGGTTTAATTTAATGATCTCTCCTGATATTAAAGGGATGCCCATGTCAAGTGTCCAACTCCACGAAAATTACTTGGAGTTTCCTCGTTTCTCTTCTACCGTGTTGTTGAGCTTATGGTATTAAAGAGAAGAATAAAATAGGGTTATATTTTTTTTTCAAATGCTCCTTTAGTATGACGATATCTATCATTCAGCTCAAGGGCGTTAATGAACGGTCATAAACCTCATACAGTAATTCGTTGTAAAAGCTGACGCATATTTTCGCTTTGTTAACCAGGAAAGCAGTGTTCTTTTTCAATGAAACTTTCACACATCATTCGGACATATCTACCAATGGTTTTTGTACAGGTTTGAAGTCTCAAATGTAATTTTAGGGTACTATCTGACACTTTACAGGTGCACCTTTAATTAAACGATGTATTGCCATTGGCGGAATATATTTACTTTGTAACTTAACCATGTTTTACCAGATTATGATAATTATATTAAATGAGCTGTAGTTGTCTGTCCAAGCAATTTGCTTCAGAAACAAATTTTCTTACTTTTTATTGTCATCCACACCCTGGCTGCTGATGACGAGTGTGGAATCACCCGCTTTTTAATACTTACTTGGACATTTACTAATTGTGACTTTCAGGGCTAACTCGATCGATCCTGCCGGAGTGTTGCCCTAGTGGAGCCAAATCGTTGATGCAGACATTAAAGGGGTAGTACAGTTTTGGTAAGGCTGAACTTTAGTAACCAAACCTGGACAGTAACATTATAAACTAATAGTTATAACTCCACCATGCTCGAAAGGTATACAAAATTACAAACAACTAAGTAAAAAGTCCGTTATCATTCAAAAAGAGCCATTAAAAGTTTTAAACACAAGAGGGCGTTTTCTAAAAAGGCATTGGTTTCAACCATTTTTCATACAAAATAATGCATGTGATGTTTTTTTGAAACAATGATTAAATAGAGAGATCATCAACAACTATTTTTAAAAAACGCTTTTGAAATTTTTTGAAAAAGTGCAAGCATTTTTTTAATTTTTAGAAAAAAACATCTAATTATTTGGGCCCCAAATAATTATTAGATCGGACATATTTATTGATATTTCAGCCGTTTCTGGATCGATTTTGACCAAATAAAGTTTATTCTGCCATTAAAATTGCATGTTCTCTCAAATTCGACACTCAGTTTTTCATTACCTCACAACAAATTTTGATGAGTAGCGCCCTCTCTACCAAAACTAAACTACCACTTTAATAACAATTTATAAGTGACTGGTAATTTAGTTCAATACAAATACTAGACATAAAAATTCCATCTCGTTCTGGAGGGGTTCTTTCATACTATGACGTCATACTATCCCCTCCATCACGAAGTGGTGAGTGAAACAACAAACGAGGAGAATGACTGATTTAACGGTCTATACAAATACATGTAATTAGTATTAAAGTCATCTCTCCTCAATTGGCAATTAAAATTGGTTTAGGATGACTCTAGTATGGAGCTACTAAATAATGGCTAAAATAAACAAGAGAAGCAGGAAAATAGTCCGAGAACAAGACAAAAACGGTAGAGGGAGAGAGAGAGAGAGAGAGACAACACAACTTGACTGATCGAGGCTGACACACACAAAAACAAAAAAGACCGATGAATAGTCAATACGGTACACGTGAGAAACAGGAGAAGAAATATGCTGACCTAAAGACCTGTTATAAGTGATTAGGGATCAAACTACGAATCTAGACAATATATAGCGACTAATAAAAAGTATTTATAATTTTCACAAACTGACTGATCATGCTGATCGCGCTATTATTGGTTCAAG
The DNA here is from genome assembly GCA_037951105.1 of Echinarachnius parma. Taxonomy (NCBI): domain Eukaryota; kingdom Metazoa; phylum Echinodermata; class Echinoidea; order Clypeasteroida; family Echinarachniidae; genus Echinarachnius; species Echinarachnius parma. The sequence continues at coordinate 194,770 of JBAMJV010002823.1, read as the reverse complement.
GGAATTCTAAAACCTAGGTCCATGCAGTGGACCCCAATGTAATAAGGGCGAACTACGTTCTATACAAGGGGTAAATGATACCGTTTGTGCATGTCGTGTGGAATAACTATGAACTAGGTTATTTGTAATGCTAAATATATTACTCATTGCGGATATAGTATCGGAAATAATATCGCTAGTGATATTCGTTTGTCTTGCAATGTATGGTCAACAAGGCTACAGCCAGTACACCTACATTCTAGTCAGGTAAATAGTAGATATCTTCAACTGTCATAACAAAAACGAACATCTGTATTTGCAAGATAGTGAGTATTATACAAACCATTTGGATTACTCTTTTATGTACATTTTACCCCCAATAAAGCTAGTACACCATAGTTCAAATAATGGCAAAATTGAAGTTGCATACAACATACAACATACAAACCCGATTTCAAAATCACAGTATCACACCAGTATTTTTTGACAATAATTTACAAAGGTTACTCTTATGGTACTTCCAATTTAAATCTTCATCAATATATAAGCCAATAAAATTAAATGTAGACACCCTTTCAATTTCAACACCATTGACAATTTAATTACCTTGAGTATATTGCCTGGTAGTGTAATTTTAAATGGTGTTGAAATTGAAAGAGTAAAGTATAAAACATGTTTTTTGTAGATTTAATAACACCCTGGTTGCATTAATCCACGAAGTCACATTATTCAACTAAGAGTAACATATGCAAAAGAGTTTGAGAATTTTTGTGAGAGAAAAATACACTCGATTCATCTGAAAATTTAAATAAATGATAACATATTTGAGGACTGTTGCAAATCGTGTATAATATACACAAACAAAAGCACACAGGTGTGTGTGTGTGGGGGGGGGGGGGGGGGGGGGCTTGATTTCAATCATCGCTGATATAATATCTAATTCGATACCAAAAAGGGAAATTCTTCGGACAAGATAACTCATATTTTACTTCATGTTCAGTAAAATGTCCTTCCTAAGTATGCACCAGATTGCATAATTCCAAGTAAAACATTGCAAAAGCATTTCAGGGGCGAACAACCACCTACCATCACCCCCCCCCCCCCCCCCCCCCCCTTCACTCGAGAGTTGGCCGCCTTGCATGTCTACGTCTGGAATACTGTATAGTCTGTATTCATGTTGTTGTATCATAAATAATGTAGCATTTGATGGGCATTTGATGGGCATTTGATGCACTGTTTGAAGTGTATGTCACTTTTTGAATATTATTTTTGGGGTGCTTATTTATTTTTTCTTTATGAAACAAACAAAACCTCTTTTACCGGTTCGGTAGAATCATGACGCACTTACCAATGTCGTCAAGTCAGATTGCACAGTTTCAACAAAAATTCAAAAAATGCAAAAGCTCCCCATTATACTGTGGGAGGGGGACACCCCCTCCCTCCGCTCGCTTCGCTCCTTTTTGAGTCTCTGGAATGACACGTGAAAAATTTGGGCTAATATTAATATTCATTGAATTTATCAACAATGACTTCTGGATCATCAACTGTACATTCAATGATCAATGATACATTAGACGCTTTTCACTTTCCATGTCCCTTTTAGGTCATTATGTGTCGCCTGAAATTGAGCAAAATAACATTGCTTCTATTGTTCTAAGCAGCACGTAGATCTGAAGTAAGAGTATTCCGATATTAATAAGTGCTATATTTACCATGTTTACCATTTAGAAGATTGAGGTTTACTTATATGATACTTACAGTACAACTCACGGGCGTAGACATGTCATTGATACCCATTCAACTGGGGGGATGATCTATTCATTCCCCCCCCCCCCCCCCCCAGTTGAATAGGTATTACGTAACTCGCTACGCCCGTGGTGATTATTGGTGATCGATGGCAATCGAGGGTTTGTTCTAAGATGTCTACTATACATTTATTATATTTTTATCATACAACAAAAAGAGTGTATAGGAGCCATCTACATCATAATCACGTAATACTTCACTCCAATCAGATGCTAGCAATACTGGTATATAGGTGACTTTTACGAACATATATATACTAGAGAGATTACGGTGGAGTCGAGTTGGAATTTGCTGACTACCCTTTATAACCCACAAATATATGCCTTTAACATTTCCTACCAAATTACATCCTCGCATATACATGTATTATACTGGAAAGTGATCAAATAAATCTGAGAATATATAATGCCCGCATCTGGAAAAGGTATTATGATCGTGTGTGTCTGTCACGATTATTACTATGAAAAGTGTGATAATGCATTTAGCTTACCTATAACTCGAAGGGGGTCTTAGGTTTAGCTCTTCAACTTGGGTGTGTCGGGTGTGTCGTTTGTTGGCTCACGTGTACTATGGGAGTAGATCGATTGCCACGTCAGTGCATGCAATGTCAGTCCGATTCACCAAACACGAACGCAGGAAGCAGGGAGGTATGGAAGCATGACTTGAAATATTGTTCAAAACTGCACCAAATCATCGAGCTGCTACAGAATATGCGTCCCAGAAATCCAAAATTATACACAATTATGTACAACGTTATGCACACACTTGTAAACACACGTGTTCGGAATGTATATGATTCATGACATGAGTGAATGTATGATTCATACATTTATCCCGGGGTGTCACTCTCATACAAAAGTATAGCACCCGTGTCCACAGACCCATGAAATGGACCCTATATGATATAGATGCCGTATCGTACCATTGTAAGTTTACATCCCTCTAATCCAAGGAGGTTCAAAGTTCAAACACAATGAGATTACTTCAAACCTATACCCTATATTGTTTTAACTATGATGCCGCACGTCGCAACTGAGTTATGCGTACATGCACAGATGTATACAGAGTGTATCAAAAAAAGGTTCATCGAAGTTCAAAGGTCAATTATTTATTCAAACCTTAAAAGAGATATGGATGTAAAGGGTAACTTGTTAGCTTTAATTTGATACCTTTTCTGAATCAACAATATCACGCATCGCTGAGTTATTTGCTGTTGAAGATGACAGGTGCAAAACCCACCGTTTGCAAGTTTTGGCTTATGAATGGATTCTTGAAAGTGGTGCAAAATCATCCAGATCACGAGGAGATGTATACACCTTGTTCTTCAAATGTCCAAACAGGAAGAATCAACAAAAACTTAATCAGATGGACCTTGGTGGCCATTCATCTCATTTTGTATCGTAATAACCCTTTCCCCACTGCCAGAGCTCCTTAGTCCATCTATGACAGCGACAAGGTGATGGGCTCGTGCACAGTCCTGAATCAGTCATACAGCGTGTTCACACACAAACAAATTTCATCCCGAAATCATGACTAAAGAATCATGACTAACGAAACGTCGTATAAAGAATCATGATTAACAAAACTAACGAACGTCCACACAACACAAAAACCAAGATTCCAAAACAGCTGGCATTCAGCTTCACGAAACATCGTATAAGTGCGCAGTTTGCTACTGCGCAGTGTGCTGTCTTTTTTTCTGTCTAAGCCACGCCCAGTTATACGAGTGTCGTATAGCGAATCATGATTAGCGAATCGACCGGGCGTTCACACACAAAACGAGCGTGATTCTTTAGTCAGCTCTCGTACGAAATGATGCTCAAACCCCCCGTTTCAATAATCATGATTCTTCATACGACGTTTCGTTAAGTGAGTGTTCAGATGAAACGTCATTTCGACCATCATCGGCGAGAGTAAAGCGACCAACCTAGTGTGTCCAGAATTTTTATGACGGGGGGGGGTGGGGGGGGGGGGGGGGGGGGGTGGGTAGGGGACAAAATAGTTTTTACCCAACATGACACCTTAATATTATAGTCAACGGCCATTTTCTGAGTTAGCTGTTTAGAAATGTTCAGATTATAAGTGCACATTGCAAACACCCTGCTGGAACCCTGAACTGAATCAGTCAAGTGATACTGCCCTCACATTTGTAATCTCAATGGGGGGTCCAGGGGCGGAGCCCCCGGAAACTTTAGGATTTTGAATATCAAGAAAGTAAAGATGTTGTTCATAATTATGTAAATACATAAAACCGTTACATATCAAATAGTATGTTGAATGTTAACTCATTTTTAGTGGGCATAGTAGTGGGAAATCCTGATTAGCTGATGTATACAAGGGACTTGGCCAGATGGCCTTAATAGTGGTTCCAGGGGGCGCAACCCCCGGAAGATTTTGGATTTGGGCAGTTTAGCACTCTCAAGATATAGCTTAAAGAAGACTATTGTATCAAACTGTGTCATAATGAATGACAGGGGGTAATGTCCCCTTCATTTTAATGTTATTTTATATTTCTGTAACCCCAAATATTGGGGGGGGGGGGGGGGTGATATAATACAGGTCATCCCCCGCACCTCGATATTGGGGGGATATATCCCCCACCCCCGCCCCCCCCCCCCCCCCGTGATCGACGCCCATGAACTGGGGGGGGGGGGGGTTGTCCGTTGCCAAAATGTTCATGCGTCCTTTTTTGGTTTTTGTTGAAATGAGATTCTTAAGAAGCGAGGCGATCGTCCGTTTTTTAATCACTAGTCTAGTAAATCGGGACCCTTAGGAGCGGCGATCGGCTTTAAAAAAATGAAAATGAGGAACGGTGATCGGCCTTTAAAAAATGAAAATTAGACTCGTATGAGCAGTACCCCCCTCCCCCCCCCCCTTTCCTCCTCCCCCCCCCCCCCCCCCCCCCCTCACCGACCCCAGCGCAGCCAGCGCCAGGCCTCAACTCGATCCTTTTTTTAGTGACAATGACAATGAATTTGACAATGACAATGACAATGAATTTTATTCTCAATAACGGCCCCTCACGGGGGCATGGGAGAAATACAACAAGTGTATATATACATATATCAAATATAAACATGATAAAAAACAAACAAAATCTTTGGCAACAACTTTTAACTAGCACACACTAAGAAAACTTAGCCATAATAATACTGCAAAACCTTGATAAATTTTTTAACTGTTTAATATTTCTAACATTAAATAACTGGTACATCTTATACACATTTGGCCTCTTAAAATAATGACCTTTAACTAGCTGCTTCCGATCATTCTGAAATGCAGGGCACACTAAGACATAATGAAATTCATCCCCCTGATCTTGTAAGGAACACAAGCTGCAAATCTGCAACTCTTGCTCAGGCAAGTAGCGACCATTTGCTATTGGGAGTTTATGGTTTCCACACCGAAATCTAGACAAAGTTATCCTATCTTTAACATCCAACTGCACTAAATATTTTTCAAAACCAACCACACTTTTAAAGATCCTATAATTTATACACAAACGATTCCTATTAACCTCATCATTCCAATTTTGTTTATACATATCAGCTAACCTCAAATTCAAAGACAATTTCACCCAATCAATATTCAATGGAACATCAACAGTCCAGATGTTTGACATTCCACACCTATCCAAAATATGTTTTATATGTTTAATCCACCTCGACTCAAAATCACCCTTATCATACAACTTACGCAGCAACTTACAAACAATGTAAGATAACTTTGACTTTTTCCCCTGGACAATTCTAGCCCAGTAGCTAACCATACGCGACTCTACAGTACTTCTCAAATCAGACCTACCAAGTTCTCCATAAACCATACAATTAGCAGTACCACGATTAACTCTAAGCAAACTTTTAAGAAATTTCTTATGAAACATTTCAATACAATCAAGTTTCTGAAACCCCCAAACCTCGCAACCATATAATAAAATTGGTACTACAAGCTGATCAAATAACTCACATTGAATATCCAAAGGCAAACACAATTTCCTTGCCTTACCAATTAAACAATATAATGCTCTCCTTGCCTGATTCACCTGTTTAACTATAGCTTTATTAAATAAACCATTAAAACTAAAGGTTGTCCCAAGATAAACATAATCAGGAACTACTTCCACTTCGCTCTCACCAAACATAAAGGCAGGAAATTTACGAACTTTTCCGCGAGAAAAAATCATAATTTTTGTCTTAGTAACATTGACAGTTAATTTCCAAAGTTCACAATACTGATGAACTGCACATAACGCAGCTTGTAACTCTATAGCTGACTCGGCCATCACAATAGTATCATCGGCATAAAGTAAAGCATACAACCTTAAAAATACCTCTACATCGTCATCACTAAGGTTTTCCCTTATCTCAGTAGAACACATATTCAGACCCTTATAATGCCTACTTATAAAATATTCAAAGTCATTAAGATATATCGCAAACAAAAGAGGAGACAAATTTTCTCCTTGTCGGACACCTATATTACACAGAAAGAAATCTGACAGGTTATGTCCTACCTTAACACATGACTTAGCACTTTCATACATATTATACACTACACGTATAACATTACCATTAATACCACTAGCAATTAACTTTGACCATAAACTGGCCCTATCAACCAAATCAAAAGCCTTTTTATAATCTATGAAGGCACAATAAATCCTCTTACCACGATGCAAGTATAAATCAATCAAACCATGCAATGTAAAAATATGATCTAAAGTACTATAGCCACTCCTGAATCCAGCCTGTTCATCTCCCATTAAACCAACACAATCCAAATATTCAGTAAGTCTTGCATTAATACAGGCAGTAAATAGTTTACCTACACAACTAAGTAAAGTTATTCCTCTATAATTATCAGGGTCATCTGGAGAGCCTTTCTTTTTATACAAAGGTTTAATCATACCCAGGCACCAAATAGTGGGTACCACACCAGAGTACAAAATAATATTAAACAGACAAACAAGCAATAGCACAAAGCTGGTCGGTGAATTCTTTAAATACTCATTTAACACATTATCAATTCCACTAGCCTTATTATTACGCAATAGTTTAATCACATTCTGAATCTCCTCTAAAGAAAAATCTCTATTTATATCCTCAGTAATAGAATGACGTATTACAGTAGGATCAAATTCTACTCTAGTCTCACTGCCCAACTCCTCTGGCCTCATACTTAACATCTCAAAATGCCTCTGAAACTCCTCAAGAGAAACATTACCAGTTTTACTTTCAGAGCTAACTGCATTATTCAAAATGTCCCAATACTCCTTTGGCTTATTACACTTCAAATTTCTTAAAGACTTATGCAAATCATTATAATACTCCCTAGAAACCTTCCGTATAAACTTCTTATAAGCCTTGGCCCTATCCATCAATTCAGCTTGAGCCTCATCCGTTCTTAATCCTTTTAACCTACGTTTAGCGTTCAAATATTCTCTTCTTCGAACCTCGCATAATTTACTAAACCATGGCTTTTTCTGAGAATGTCTAGCAGGTCTAGACAATCTCTTCACCTTTTTACACATACCAAGCGTTTTAGCTGGGTCAATTAATATCTTATTCAATTTCACAATAAAGCTATCTAATTCATTCTGAGTAACATTTCCAGCAACCATATTCTGGATATCCACACTCAAACAGTTAATACTATTTTCACAAAAAGCATTTTGGTACTCCAATTTTAAGTCACTATTCCAACGAGTTTTAAGAGGGCAATACCTGTCATCACTTTGTGAATTACTCATCATAAAGTGCTCCGACTGTACAACTACATTAGGCCTACACCGACCTTTATCATTAACTTCACTAGCCATAAACAATTTAACAGATACCGCACAGTGGGCATCAGACAAACACTTGTCCAAAACATCAACCTGAAATGCAATAATTTTCGGCATTAAAGCAGAGGATACCAATACATAATCAATGACACTTTTCCCATTAGCAGTTTGACAAGTATAATCACCAACCCCGCGATCATCTCCAAATCTACCATTAACAATTTTAATATCAAGACTCTTACACAATTCAATCAAATTACGACCATTATTATTCACATGCCCATCCATACTACTCCGGTCAGTCATAATACCAAGATCATCAAGAACAAATTTTGAACTGAACAAATCATCCTGAGCCAATTCAACCCCACATTCAATAGCAACTGCTTCATCCAAAACAATAAAATCACTCAAATTACCCGTTCTCGAATTAAAATCACCCAGCAGAATCACAGGGAGATCAAGGGAGGCCTGAAAGTTTAACAAATCATCAGCAATATTATCAAAAATATCACTATGATAATACACTGAACCTTCACAAGGAAGATAAACTGCACCTAAAATAAATGGGTCACCATAGGCTTCACCACTACACTTGAACCAATAAACAAATTCTGAACAAGTATCATGTATAACTTCAAAATAACTAACAATTGCAGTCTTAATTAACACACATAATCCATGAGCTGCCCCAAACCTATGCTTCACATTCTTACTTGGCATTACAAATGGTTTAAATCCTACAACAAAATTATCATCGACAGAGTTACATTTAGTTTCAGACAAACAAACAACATCATAACTTTTAACATATTCTTCCATAATTCCAAGGCTCAGCTTACTTTGTAAGCCACACACATTCAAACACATCGCATTTACAATTTGAGAGACATAAGGTACATTAGGTACAAGTTCATGGTCCGATGGTCTAATACTGGTTCGGTTAGGAATGTGTGGACGTGAATTTCGTGAATGTTCTCCTCCTCTCTTACCTCGGTGAGGAGCTGGTCTGCTGTTGATGCCCAGGTGCTTAATGATGTCCCACGTAGCAGGAGGTAGTTTGGTGCGTGTACATGATGCCCTTATACCATGTAAAGATGCAGTGGAATATCTACGGGTTTGAGATATTTGTCCATTTTCACCGATGTTGTCGCTGGGTCGAGGTCCAGGGTTGCTCTCAACGTCTCCACATCGTAGAAGTTCAGCATGGTCGCACGTAGACAGCCGAAGCATCCAGAACCGGTAGGCGGGGTGTTCCAGCTGTGCATGCATAGTGTATTAGTGCAGTAGTGAATACGTAAATAGACCGATAAATCAGTCCTTTTCCTCGTTTGTTGTTTCAGATGGAGGAATAGTATGACTTCGTACGCGTAATGCCTCCCTCCGCCCAGAACGAGGTGGATTTTTCTATACAGCTGTATATTATTATGCATGAGGATATTTGTACAATAGGCGCCATTCCGTAAATTTATGTGCCAACAAACGACCCATCCAGTCCAAATTAGTTGAAGAGCTGAGCTGAGTCTGAGACTGAGTTAGAGGTAAGCAAACTACGTAAGCGCCTGAATAAAATACTGATAATTGATAGTCATAACGAGCAAACACACAATCATTATTTTTGTTTACACATTTACAAAACTCAAAAGCACAGACCGAAAAATCAGTCACAGCTCCAGTCCAGGGCGCCGCGCCGGAGCCAGGGGCAGGGCCGGGGTGCGCGCGTCGGGGTATCGGGTTGGGATGATCTTATATTCCTAGTCCTTTTACAAAATCAGGTAAGAAATCAATTCTAGTACGATTTTGTTCATGTTTTCTGTCTGCCCAAAATAGTCAGTATGCAAATGTATAGCTTTGCATTATGACTATAGATTAGATCATTGATTGATTAGTATAGGCCGTTAGGAATGACAATCATGTTCAATGATAATTAATCATTAATGTCCAAAAATGTATGAAAATGTGTCTTCCTTATGTTTTCTTTAGCTAGTAGTAGTATAGATCGACAAATCTATCGCTTTCATGGCCTTTTTGACATTATTATTGTTATTTTCACTGTCGGCAAAATAACAATAATAATGTCAAAAAGGCCATGAAAGCGATAGATTTGTCGATCTAGATAGTAGTACAGTAGTCAGTACAAGGTCAAACACTGAAACAAGGTACCGTAGTTGCTGGAGAACCCGGACGGGGGGAGAACCCGGCCAAAAAATGGACAGGGCTACCTTTGAAATTAGATTTGCCGAGAATGCACTGAACATGCGACTCGAAACTTATATCAAACGATTTATCTGCATATTGCTCATAAAATACATGTATATTGCTGTTCTGTAGTCCTCCTGGTTATCCAGAAAATCGCTTGAAAGTCAGTCTTTAAACTCCAAAATTTGTTATTTTTTAAATTTTATTCACAATAATTTGAGATTACAATTTTTATAATCTTTATTCTCGCTTTTGTAAATCTACGCTCAGTAGTTCATTTCGGTAGAAACTTCCACCAATTGGACCGTAATATCGCGTTGCCTTCGCTGATAAAAAGTTATCGCTCAACGGCAAAGCGGGTTTCCGCACGGCGCGATTTCATGCACGAAGGTTCAATTTATCGCAGTGCAGGAGAACCCGGACACCGCGCACGGTGCGTGTACAAAGTCAATGACGCACTGTGTTGTGTGTGACTGTCCGGGTTCTCCAGCACCTACGGTATATACATATTTGAATTTTGATGTGAACAGTAGGTACACTAATCCGTCCTATCAGGACCATTTACAATACATTGTAGATGTGCACTAATCTAAACCCAACAAAAAAAGTAATTCCCCCCCCCCCCCCCCTAATCAAAATAGTGTAACTTTTTAACGAAAAGGTTTTGAGTAAAATAATAGGGCAGGATTGTTCCTACACTTATTGACTAACTTCTGTGTGAACATTAAAGGCAAAATTTTCACCTTTTAAAAGTCACAAGAGTCATTTTTGGGGGGTCTGTGAAATGAGATTTTGGCGAATTCTGTTTCTAGTGTATGTTTAAAGGGAGCGTTGAGTATTGGTATTTTCCGAAGTGCCCCCCCCACCCCAAAATTAATTATAACTGATTTGGTTGATTTCAATTCCATGTGAAAGATCATTAAAAGAAACATGGGAAATAATAATAATTCCCATTCAATTGCTCTCATTGTTGTGAAATTTGCTTTCAAAATATAATATAAAAGTGATTGACGTCCGGACATCACTTTTAGAGAATGCTAGCGCGAAGCGCTAGCGTTCTAGGTCCTCCTAAGTCCTATGCTTACCGTGCATGTACAATGTGTATCACAAGCGCCGTTCGCATCGGCGGCCATGCATCGCGATCATCTTTCGTTCAAAATCTGTTCGGAGTCGCGCTAACACACGGAGAGAAGTCGAGGAGGCGCATAAATCACTGATTTTTAGCGGAATGGAGGGAAAAACCATAATTTTAATCCAACCGATAGTTGGATCACATATTGGAGAATGAATCGGTGGTAAGTACCGTATCATATGTATAATTTTAAGCACAATTAGCGTGCAAAAAAAATATTCAGTTTCAGTCCCGTATTAGGAGGACCTAGAACGCTAGCGCTTCGTGCTAGCGTACTCTAGAGTTAATTTGACTCTTGAGTTGTAACGGCTCTTTTTTAATGATAACAGGGGCTTTACTTTGTCGTTTGTATAAATTGTGTATACTTTTCGAGCATGGTGGAGTTATAACTATTAGTTTGCACCGTAATGGTGCAGGTTTTGGTTACTAAAGTTAAGTTTGACCAATACTCCTTTAAGTATCCCTTTAAGTGCTGTTGACTTGTTGTTGTATATCATCCATCGTTTGACGGTTTGACCCCCTCACACCTATCTTGACACTTTTCATGTTTTTTCATGGTTGGCTGAGCACAATTTTAGGGGGAAAATTGCTATGTTCAACCCTCCTAACATTGCAAAATCCATTCAGTTTATTGAATTAATTGACATCAGATATTGTTACCAACATGTATATAACAAAATTGTGCTCGGCCAACCGTGAAAAAATGGGGGGAAAATGTGAAAAGTGTCAAGATAGGTGTGAGGGGGTCAAACGATGTATGATACAACAACACTTAAATATGTACACCAGAAACAGAATTCGCCAAAATCTCGTTTCACAGACCCCCCAAAATGACTCTTGTGACTTTTTAAAAGTGACAATTTTGCCTTTAATGTGTGCTCACTCATGCATGACTCGACGGATCAATCTTATTTTTACACAGAAGTTAGTCAATAAATGTAGAAACAAATGCTATTTAGGGAAGAGTAAATAAGTCCTGAGACGTAGTCGAGGGACTTTTTTTCTTCACGAAATAGCATTTTAAATTCCTGAGGGGAACATTCCATGATTTTCCCGACAGCAATGTTAACAACTGTTTTATCATCTCATTGCCATGTAACAGTGCCATGTAATATCCACAAATATTACATGGCAGCTCATGTACTGTATTTACTAAGTCGGTTGATAAATAATATTATTCAAAGATCATAAATAAATAGTTTACTATAACTATAAGTCCAATGCATGTTATTCAGTTCTTGGCCCTAAATGGTCTAATCTAAAACCAAATCAATTTTGTTTTCATAATTTAGATGGCTGCCAATGTTGAATACATCCTCGATGATCTGGACTACTACTCGGAGGCCTACCAAACGTTCACTCGATGCGCTGCCAAGACCGGTGCTATTCAGGACTGGATCGATGCTTCGTTTAGTGATACCGTAGTAAAGAAGCTCTCGGCCAGAGTTCAAACCAAAGAGCCACTTAAAGTCTTGGGAATTGGCAGTGGAGCAGGTACATTATGTAGTAAATAACAAAATTTAAAGGTAAACGAAATGCAATTTTTGCTTATTGTTTGTGTAACTGTCTCTTATACAATCATATACAAAAACGGGGTTACATTTTAACCACTGACATAGCAGCAGATTCAACAAGATGACGTTGAAAACGGGGTTGGCAGGGAAATACCAGAGGTGGGAATTCCCGTCGGGAAATACCCTCCTCGGGAAAATAAAATATGAGAAAAGCACGAAATATGACTTTATGCCCAATATTTATTTATTCTTTCATTGTTTTTCTTACTAGTGTTTTATATTTGAACTTTTTGTTCTTTATTTGTGGTCAATGAAACGTGATACATATCAACGCGAACTTGTTCATCATTTTATTTTGAGCATGTTTATTTCTTCTGATTTTTCACAGGAAACCTGGACTGTGCCATACTGGAGAAGCTGCTTCCTGCCTTCCCCAAGATCGAAAATACGTTTGTCGAACCTTCGGAGGCTCAGAACACCCTCTTCAAGGACCTGGTCGCCGAAAAGGGAGAAGCGCTGAAGGGAGCTTCCTTCGAGTGGCGGGCCGAGACCTCGGATCAGTTTCTGGAGGGCGTTCGTGCAGGAGCTTCCCAGGGCAAGAAATACCACCTGATCACAGCGATCCACGTGCTCTATTATGCCGCAGATCTGAAGCAGACACTCCAGATGCTGTTTGATCTCCTTGAGGAGGGTGGGCTGCTGTTCATCGTTGCGTTATCACGTAAGTTCAGAACATGGTGTATTTATTTGGCGTTATCGCGAAGGAAACAGTTACAGTACTCATTTGAAAGGGGACCAACACTCAAAGAAGAACATTCCTGCATAGAAGTGTACATTTACACTCCCCAGGAATGATTCCAGCCTTTTGCCTGTTAGATGCACACAGTGCTACGGAACCACGTTTCCCATCCCTCGGGGTCCCCATTTATAAACTAGTATAAAAAGTGAATGTGATTGTCTTGCTGGAGGACAAATGCAAATGACAATAAACGAATTCGGGATCCCATTCATTGGAGAGCACACGCTCTATCAATCTTGCCACACCACATCCAGTTGTATGTGGGTAAAGGGGAGAACAGGGTAGTACTTGGCAACATGCTTGTGATGTTTTACAAAAAATGCATGTTATGGGATCTCTTTCTTGTGTGCAGTGAAACAAGCAACTTCAGCCCAGTAAATGTACCTCGTTATATCATATATATCTTGTATCGGGACTTAGAAATAATGTACATAGGACCTGGTCCTGTGAAAATACCTCGCTATATCGGAAACCTTTTTTTTTATAACAGAGCTCTTTATAAAGATGCTTGTGATGTTTTACTAAAAATGCATTATATGATAGCTCTTTGCTTTTGACATACTAAACTTTTTTTCAAAAAATTCATCTGTGGTGATGTACCTATACAGTTGGCTTGCAGTTGCACCATGTAAGAAGGGAAGGACTGGAGAGTCCTGAGAAGGACTGTTCGGATTCTTTCTTGGGAAGTCCTAAAAATATTCAACTGTTCTGTTCTGTTGCAGGTGACTCCACCATCATCAAAGCCCAAAGAAAGATGAACAAGGTCTATATCAGATATCATCTCATTGTATTGGGGCTTAAAAACAATAAAATACATAGAACCTGGGCCTGTGAAATTACCTTGCTACATCAGGAACCTCATAACAGAGGTCATTATAAAGAGGTTCCACTGTACTAGACTTTCTATCAAACAACAACTGTTCTGTTCTGTTACAGGTGACTCCACCATCTTCAAAGTGCACAGAAAGATGAACGAGGTCTACAAGGACATGCGGAAGCTATTGCTGACGGACGAACAGGTGGTTTCGGCGCTAGATTCCCTCAAGATGCCGAACGAATACCAGCGAGTGTTCCGCTACATCCACGGCACCGCCATCTTCGACGAGAGCTCGGAGGAGGGACGACATCTCCTGGACTTCCTGACCCACTCAAAGGACTTCAGGAAGACCGCCCCTGACAACCTCCGGGATACCATTCTGAAGTACATCCGTGACCCCGAGTGCTCGGACGAGAAAGATGGAGAAGTAATGGTGTTCAGACACTGGGTCCACATAACAGTACCAAAGTGAAAATGTAAAAAAAAAAAATTAAATGCCCTGTCACCAATCTTACCAATTATTAATTGTTAGTTAGTTCCAACAGTTACTAGAAATATATGGTACTAGTACATTTTCACTGAATGAGTGACATGGCTTGAATATTAAAGGGATATTACAGTTTTGTTTGAGAGGGCACTTTGAAAAATAATTCATTTTTGAGGTAATTGAAAAACTAAAGTATTTAAAATGGCACATGATCTACTAACAATGGACAACGTATGAGTTTATCTCTTTCATCTTATTACCACTGCCACCATAAATAAACATTCCATTCTATTATCTCTTGACATGTGCAAGATCATGGTGAGAATAATCCTCAGGACAATGCAATTGCCTTGACTTACACAACTATTTCTTATATATAGTCACCGATTTATGCAGTCTTAATGTTTATTTATCAATGCTTGTTCCTTTGCTCAGGTAATAAAGATTTGATGTTTGTTTGGATTAGTGCATCAAAATTGACAGAATATATGATTTATAAATGTCTTTGGACACCTCTGGATTCATATTAAACCTGCTTCAGTTGCTATATGCACATTTATTCTTTACATCTTCTTCTTCTTCTTTTTCTTCTTCCGATTTAAGTACAGACTGCCATTGGCGTATTATCATACTATCGCTAGGCTCAGCGGAGCCTGACTTGCGCCACCTCCTGCTTGAATATACCCAAGGAGGTGCTTCCAACAATATTTGATGGCAGGGAATTCCATATCCTTGTTACATACATGGATATATATTAAAGTTTTATTCATATGCCTCCTTAACAAAGTGGCCAGACATATTTCTTTCTTGGGTTGTCTATCTGTACTTCTCCATATAAATCCATATCCATATCTTATCCATACGTACGTACGTAGGTAGTACTGTTCTTATAATCATGTAATCTCAAGAACTGAAGTGAATATGTAGTTATTATATCCCCACCAAACAGTTTGGAAGGGGTATATAGGAGTCAGGGTATGAATATGTCTTTCGAAGATGTATCGAATTGTATTTTTATAATACTTGTAATATGTATGAAGTTGTATGAATATAGTTACTTTACCTCACCAAACTTAGTTTGGAAGGGGTATACAGTAGCTGTATACGAGTCGGCATATTTTTATATAACACATTTAAGAAGTGAACTATGAATATGATTTGTGATAGCTAGAAAGTAACCTTTTTTACTTTTGGCCCATTCAGCAAGTAAAACCAAGATTTGTCAAATTCTGATTTATGTGGCCTCGTACAACAAATTATCATTTTATGTTATATTTGGATGCCCATTCGGACCAGTGGAAGTAAGGATCAATGAAATTTGATGGCGGGAAGGTAATTTTGAGTGGCCGCCGCTTCTGTCAGTTGGCCTGTACTAATTTAGAGCCCGGCTTTAGATCTATTTAGTTGCAGTCATTGACCAAAACATCTCATATCAATTTAAAAAAGAAAGCCATTTGTATTATGTCACAAGACACGACCATTTGTGGACGTGGTGTGGCAAGATTGGTATCTAGCGTGCGCTTTCCGATCATGAGATTCCGAGTTCGAACCCTGTGTAGGCCCACTGCGTTTGTCCTTCAGCAAGACAATTAATCCACAATAATTTGCTGCTCTCTACCCAGGTGTACAAATGGGTACCATGGTCGGGTGTTAATTAGCCTTAGCGCCATCATCAGTGGCAGCTCGGCTAGTATGCTCCCCGGGGAGTTGAGAAAGTACGCAATATCATTGTGTGGGTTTGAAATGTACCTGATGACCATGGGTAATAATAATTAAATAATTATGTAAGGGCAGTAGAGTATATATTAATAGTAGCTGCGCTATATAAATGTTCATATTATTATTATTAGGTTTCACGACGGAACAACATCTCATGATCAGTTTAGTAGTGAGTTAGAGGACACCGTTTGATTTGTATCCACTAGGAAGATAAGGGTGAATGACTGTTGATAAACTTCTGTGCCCATAAGTGGTGTGGCAAGATCGGTAGAGCGCGTGCTTCCTGATCGTGAGACCCCGAGTTCGAACCCTGCCCACTGCCTTTGTCCTTCAGCAAGGCATTTTATCCACATTGCTGCACTCTACCCAGGTGTATAAATGGCTACCTGGTCTGGTGAAAATTAGCTTGGTGCACCTATAGGGTTTCCCGCCGCTAGTATGCTCCCCGGGGAGTTGAGAATGTGTACAAGATAATTGTACGGGTCTGAACTGTACCATATGACCAGGGATAATAATAAGCGCTTAGAAGCTGTTCTGCATTAGGCGCTATATAAGTGCGTTATTATTATATACATAAAACCCTGAGAGCTTAGTTACATGCTAATTCCATTTCAGATTATACAGTTTAGTGAGCAACCAGCAATTTTCCCGGTTCACAACTAGGTTTATCTGGGTTAGAATTAGGTACCTACTTTAACCCTAGGTATGAAATAACTACTGGAATCAGGATCATGTTAAATACTTAAAGGGTACCACCACCCAAAAATAATATTCTTATAAATGAAAGGTAACATCTTTAGTATTCCATTCCATCAACACATTCACAAAAATATGTTTCCAGAAAAAAATGTATAATTGGATAACGCATCACCATTCTAAAGCATGCCTTCATGTACGAGACTAATTTGTTCAGAGCGAACGAATCGCCCGGGATTCTATCGTCTCCAAACGTACGCGTGAATAGCATTGGCGCACTTGCAAATGTTTGGCCTGTACGGAACCAGGAAATAGTAGTGGTTCCGTAAGTGGTGGAAATGAATTGCTTTGTTTATGAATTACACAACCCTTTGCAAAATGTTGGGTATCTATTTGATATCACAAAACGGTACCAAAACATATAATTATGTGTTGTTCTTTGCCTGGTGGTCCCCTTTAACCATGTCATCACAAATGGACTTGGTTTTATGAATATGGGCCCAGGGGGGTGTTTCACAAAGATCCTAAGTTGAACTTAACTCTAAGTTTGACCTAACTATTATGGAAAGCCATTCGTAGCCTTGGAATAAAATATATTCAAAAACAATATAAACAAGAGTGTTAGACTTTTCATAAATGTTGCATCAAGAAAATGAAATCTCCTTGATAATGGAAAATGTTAATGAATTGAATCAACATTTTATGCCTTTGAAAAGGGACATTTACAACAATTTTTCAAAGAAAGTAGTGGCTTTCCATACTTTTTAAGTCCAACTTAGAGTTAAGTTCAACTTAGAATCTTTGTGAAACACCCCGGTTGCTTTGCCTAGCTGATGAAGCTGTTAGGATCGAAAGTTGTTAAATTTCAATTATAATGGTGCATGTAAGAGGCCTACAACTATGAATACATTTTTATGTAAAAAAATGTGTTTTTATACTTATTCTTGTATTTGTATGCTTATATTTTATATTTTATATTTTATACTGATAATCTTGGGTTGGTAAGTTTCATACTTTCTTTGAAAATGTACATGTAATTTACATTACTGAATATTTTTTTATTCTGTTTAGTGTTAGTACTATATATATACACAATAAAAGCTCTAATTGTGATAATGAAATATTTGTTTACTGTACGTTACTATTGATTTATTGAAATCCCTTACCTACTGATAACATATATAGATTCAAGTAAGGTAAAATAGACTATAGACCCTCTTTGAAAATGTCTTTTGAAGCTGTAAACAGTCATATACCACAAGGCATCAACAAGTCTTTACTTTTACTCAAATCATATGCACCCTTCTTGCTCTATGCAAATGTAATAAGCTGGGACACTCAAGTGTTTTTTTTTCATAAAACAAAAATATTTTCTTATAAAGATTACTATTCCGGCCTAAGTTCATGTTTCAATCCGACAGACCAAAGGATGACAACAAATTCAAATCATATTCTCTTTGGAAAAAGACGTGCTTGCAATTTAAAATTATCCCCAAGACAGTTACCTCCATGAGAATACCCCCCACTCCTCCCTTGACAATTTACCCCCAAGACAATAACCCCTCAAAACAATTACCCCCAGATTTGTATTTTATGTATAAGTATAAATGTTTTATATGATTGTAAAACTGCCCGATCTTGGTGTGTAAGTGCTTATGTGTATGTATGTCATGTGTGTGTGTGTGTGTGTATGATGCTATGTGTTCAGAGAGTATAGTATTTGAGTAGGAAGATATGGTAATTCCGTCCTTGCAGAGTAAACAGCTAGTGAAATAGCTAGCACTGGCATGCTCAAAAAGGGGTTTACCCCCGGGGGGGGGGGGGGGGGGGGGGGTGGCACTCAAATTATCTTTTGACGGGGGTGTGCCGCACGGAACTCTGAAATGGGGGTCTGAAGAGCTAACTACACGCACACAATATAGGGTCTTTGGAGCTACAAAATCCCTCAAACGCACAAAATATAGGGTCTTTAGAGCTACAAAATCCCTGACAGGGGAGTTAAGGGGTCTAAGGAGCAGACTAAAACTACAAAATACATAGACTTGGAGATTCCAAATACCTACGGAAACCCTCAAAAAAGGCTCAAATTGTGGTCTAAGGAGCCGAACTAGAAGAAGAATAATGGATTTGGCGCTACTCAAATACAAAGCCAAGTCATTACGGGGGTCTATGGAGCCAAACTAGAAGAAGAATAAAGGATTGTCGCTACTCGACTACCTAGCCAAGTCATTCCGAGGGTCTATGGAGCGGAAAGTTTTGAAATTCGGGTATCTTTAGAGCTGTGATTGAGTGTGAAAAAGGGGGTCTTTTAAGCGGCACATACCCGTCTTACATTATACATGAGTGCCCCCCCCCCCCCCCCCCCCGGGGGGTTTACCCACAGTTTATCCTGCCAGTAACCTTGGTCAAATATTTATTTAAATATTCCCCAATCTTTTGAAAGATCGAATCCCTGGACTACCAGCTGAGAGCTTATAATACAAAGTGACCCTCTTTCAAGGCTTCAAAGCTTTGTGTTAAGACTCTCCACTAAAAAGTTACAACAAATAATTGGCATAATCGAGCATCCAGACGACCGCATAATGCCACCAGCCTCAAATCAATACTACAAAACAAAATATGCATTACATTAATTTGTCAGAAATTTAATGGAAAGTTGATATTTCTGTATCACAGGAGGGGGAGGGGGCCATCTTAGAACATTCTTAAGGCTCATGCCCCCCCCCCCCCCCCCTTCCCCACATACCAGTCGTAGCCACTGTCATTGGATGACTCATAATGGAAAATATCATAATAATACATATCGTAATGATGTTTGTTTGATGTTCCTGGGAGTGGGGGATTCCCATATTGTCTTTATCGAACTATACTTCATTTTGAGAATTGTGTGTTTCTATATAATTTATGGCCAGTGAATCATATTTTGTACAATTTATATGTACATGGTCTATTTTATAAAAAACAAAAAGTTTTGTATATTACCTAGATGTTCCCTGTATCATCCCTTGTTCCCTGTACCATCGTTCGTATGGGGTCCACGATACAGGGTGGAGAAAATAAACACGCTCGTGTCTGTTTTGCAGCCGTTTTTTATGTGCACGTCAAATTGCATTCGCATTGATATTGTATTGCACTGCATGCAAATGGTTTGTTTTGCTAACGGGGATTGCGTAATACAAAGGCAAAGGTGATTCACTGAGACTGCGACACGACATCATAATTTTAAAAGTCCGTCTTGTATTTTGATTCTTCGTGCTTCTTCAGTTTTGAATTAGATAATAAATTGCACTCTCAAGATGGATGAAGATGACATTTTAACAACTTTGAAGATCTTGATTATTGGAGAGAGTGGAGTGGGCAAATCGAGGTGAGATTATTCAATCCAACTCCAAGACGTGCAAGACCAAGTTCAGTCTTGTCGTTGTCAAAACTGACAAAACAAGTCTAAAGTCCAATAAAAATGATTTCTATTATTTTAATGAATTATAATCAATTGTTGAATGAATTAGGAAGGATTGACTTAATTATTTGATTAATGTATAAATAAACATAAACAAATGAAATCAATGAATATAATAATTTAAATTATGATGATGATTGATATTTGATGATCCATGTCCATCATGTCATGAGGAATGAATTGAATGAATGAAGATGAATGAATGAATGAATGCATTAATGAATCAATGAAGATGAATCAATAAATGAATGAAAATGAATAAATTAGTGCTGTAACTGACCTTGATGATCGGATCGTTTGATCGGATCGGCAACATTTGATCGATGAAAATCGGATCGCAGCAATCGGATCGGATCGGTAAAAAAAAAAAAAAAAAAAAAAAAAAAAAAAAAAAATCGTTTTTTTTTTCTTTGGAAAATGATCCCTAAAAACATATTTTGGGAATATAAATTAATACCAAAGCAACATATCATATTAATAAGCCCAAGGTAATCTTGTACGGGTATGCTTTCATTTCAAACTGATTACCTCTTCCTTTACAAAATTAATCACGCCGATTCTGAGCTTAGTCCCATGTGATCAATTTGGCGTAACCTTTCATAATCACATGGGACTAAGCTCAGAATCGGCGCGAATAATTTTGTGAAAGGAGAGGTAATCAGTTTTAAATGAAAGCATACCCATACAAGATTACCTTGGGCTTATTCATATTGATATATGTTGCTTTGGTATTAATTTATATTCCCAAAATATGTTTTTTGGGGATCATTTTTCAAAGAAAAAAAACGATTTTTTTTTTTTTTTTTTTTTTTTTTTTTTTTTTTTTTTTTTCCGATCCGATTTTTTTCCGATTTTTTCTGCATGATCGGAAATCGGCAAAAATGATCCGATCAACCATGATCGGATCGGGATCGGCATGCCGATCCGATGATCGGTTACAGCATTAGAATAAATGAATGAAGATGAATCAATGAAGATGAATGATGAATGAATGATGAATGAATGAATGATGAATGAAGATGAATGAATGAATGAAGATGAATGAATGAAGGAATGAATGAAGATGAATGAATGAATGATTGAATGAATGAAGATGAATGAATGATTGAATGAATGAAGATGAATTAATGAATTAATTAATGAAGATGAATGAATGAAGATGAATGAATGAATGAATTAATTAATTAATTAATAAAGATGAATGAATGGTGGATGGATGGATGGATGGATGATGTCTGCCAATGCAATGTGAGTAAATTTGTAAAACTAAATTGTAATGGTAATGTGAGCATTTGATTGCGGTGCAGAATGATGTCTTGCATTCTTATTGAAGGGTAAGACCGTAAGGCCTAAGTCATGATCCCGGGGGGGGGGCGCTCATGTATAATGTAAGACGGGTATGTGCCGCTTAAAAGAACCCTGTTTTCACACCCGATTGCTGCTCTAAAGATACCCGATTTTCAAATATTGCCGCTCCATAGACCCCCGGAATGACTTGGCTAGGTAGTTAAGTAGCCTCAAGTCCATTATTCTTCTTCTAGTCAGCTCCTTGACCACCATTTGAGGGTTTCCGTAGGTCTTTGGTAGCTCCAAGTTCATGTATTTTGCCCGTATTTGGTAGTTTTAGTCTGCTCCTTAGTCCCCTTAACTCCCGTTTCAGGGTTTTTGTAGCTCCAAAGACCCTATATTTTGTGCTTGTAGTCAGCTCTTAAGACCCCTATTTCGGATTTCCGTGCGGCACACCCCCGTCAAAAAATAATTCGAGTGCCCCCCCCCCCCGGGGTCATGATAAGGGATTGAATTTTGAAACTTTATATGCTAAAATGTCTTGATTTGATGATTTCTAAACCACATACCACTAACTTATTTATTAGGTGATCATTTGTGTGTGTGTGTCAGAATGCATGATCAAATTAAATGCAATTCGGCTATGTGCTATGTGATTTAAATTTGTTTTCATTTTACTTTGTTATCTTTTATAGAATCCCTTACCTTAAGGCTTTAGTCTCCGCCGTGCTGTTTTCCCAATCCTGTTCAAACTTTAAAGCCTACTGTAAACAAAATGGGAAACTGATCCGTGATCTCTACCATTTTTTCATGACTTTTTACAATTCTGATCTGAGGATAGATCTCAAACTCAAAGTAATTCACTACAATTCATTGTTGCATTAAAAGAAAGAGCAAAGTGATTCTTTTTGTCCTGTTTTCTCAATTGTTTGTTTTAATCCAGAAAACCTAAGGATAAGGAGGAATTGTAAATATATATACATTACAATACAAAATTTAGCCAAATTATGAACTTTTTATGTACATTGTACTATGAAATTGTACCTTTAATTTTTCCAACCAAAAAGGATGTTGTAAATAAAAAAAATACTGAGACTAAAAGTCAAAAGATATCTATTTCAGTGCTGTCACTGTGACTCCAAGTACTAGGAATAGTTTTTACTGTAAAAAAAAAATCTTTTGAAAATGTTACGCTGTAATACTGCTAACACTAGTTAGTAAAATAAATGTGTTCATATGATTATGTAAAATTGTGTTTTATTTTAATATTTGTATTGATATAATCATAACATTTGATCTGTTCTTCCTTGTTCTTCCTTTTTCCTGGAATCTAGTTTGCTGTTGCGCTTCACGGATGACACATTTGACCCAGAGCAGTCAGCGACAATAGGTACATTTACAAATTTATGTTTAAAATTTCCCCCCAAATATTAACATGTAGAACTATAAAGTGTAAAATGTATCTAGGCCTTCGATTGGGAAATCAGTATGCACTAATTTAATTCCATCTGTATTTTGAACACATTAAGAGTTTATAAACATGTAATAAGTATAATTTGTCAAAGTTTTCTTGCCTGTTGTACAGACTTATATGTTATTGTAAAGTAAGTTGTAATGTGTAAAATAAATGGACAGGGTTTGTTTTTGCATCTAACACAGTGAACTTCCAATGTTTAACAAAATGAAATCATATTGAAATTGAAAAAATATGTATGTACAATTTGTAATTCATCATCTTATTTGCCAGGTGTTGACTTCAAAGTAAAGACACTCTCTGTGGATGGCAACAAGGCAAAACTAGCAATATGGGTAAGTTGTTTAATCTATATATGGAACCACCCACTCATCATACGCAAATTACCATACATTTGGGGGTCGCAGCCTCGCAGGCAATTATGCATGGCTGGCATATATTGTTGACACGCCTACGCATGCATTGGATGTACTCTCTGTGACCTGGATATTGGTATGGCATGGCATGACCATTTTCATTGTAGATGTGCACCACTCACGGGCGTAGACATGTCATTGATACCCATTCAACTGGGGGGGATGATCTATTCATTCATCCCCCCCTGATGAATAGGTATTACGTAAGTTGCTACGCCCGTGGCACCATTCACCATATAATATGATAATTATTAAATCAACCTTGCTACATGATACAAGTCAAATCTATTGACATTTGGGTCATATTGGGACTTGATTAGAACTATGATTAGCCACATTTATTCAACCTAGTATGTGCTTTGGCAAAGTTGGTTGAGTGTATTGTTGCAAGCTCACAATGAATGCAGATTCTGCTGACCTGCAACAAACAATATCATGCTGCAATATGTTTTAACTTAAATTTTAATGCAGGAATTTATTTTTTATTTTTTGGGGCTACTTTTCTAATCTGAATGTTTGACATTTTTCACATAATACCTAATTTTAGGGGCTATACAGATTTCAGGGGGCTATTTTGAAAATTAGGGGGCAAAATCGCCCCTCAGCCCCTGTATATTTCCTATTTTCCTACTCTGTTTAATTTACTTTTTACTGCATTTATATTTAACCTGTAGGACACAGCTGGGCAGGAGAGATTTAGAACCTTGACTCCTAGCTACTACAGGGGTGCACAAGGTGTTATTCTAGGTGAGTATATAGCCACTCTAACAGACCTTAACCCGTTGAGGACGAATTGATTTTGGTATAACACGCATTCTCCATAGACTCCAGCCCGAAATATTTCGGGACCAGTCCTCAACGGGTTAACATTATATTGTGTATCATAGGCTTTGCATAGTCTATAGACAGTTCATGTGAAGCATGCAACTGTTGACATGCTAACGCATGCATCGTCTATGTACACTGTACGACCAGGAAATTGAGCATATAGCGTGTAAATGGTCATGCTAACATTGTTGAGGTGAGTATAGCCACATATAAGACTACATAAATGTAGCCTTTATGTAGGTCCTAAAATTATTCAGAAGAGCCAGCACAAAATGAATTTATATTCATTCAAAAGAAAGCCTCAGAAAATTGCTACAAATGGTTTTTCTTTAATTATTCGGAATTCCAATTTCCCAGTCTTACTTTTCAGTTTCAGAATATACGTTGAAATCGATTTACAAGGTCCCCATCATCAATTTCTTTGAAAAATGATTTTGATATTTGCATAATACAGTATGACCCAGTTTAGCTCCAATTTTGAATTACATTGTTATTGATCGATGAACTGTAGGCTACATGATAAGCTATCTATATAGAGGTGTTTATGTACTATAATAAAGGAACTGATAACATCCTAATACAAGATCACCGTTGTCAATGTCATAGTGTCCTATCTATCATATATTGTAACATGCATAGTTGATTGAGGTGTGATAAAATTGAAATGTACATGTAGCATCGTGTTCTTTTGACATACGTATTACAATACATACAATATCTCTTTCCCTCTATTTTTACATTAAGTCTTTTACATAATTAACTTACAATATTCTTCCTTTGTACATACCATTCATTATACACTTTGATAAAACACAAGCTTATATTTTGTTGCCTCATATATTTTTGTTTCCGTTTTAAATGCTTTATTTTCAATTACTGCATTGACAACTTTTTATAATATTTAAACTATGATTTAGTTAATTTTTTGATTAATTACTTTGAGCTTCCATATTTCTCTTCTACCATGTTGTTTAGCTTATAGTAAGAGAAGAATAAAAGGGTTAGATCTTTTCAAATGCCCCTTTTGTATGAAGATGAAGATATCTATCATTGATAATCATTCAGCTCAAGAGCGTCTATACAGACGGTCATAAACGTCATAAGCGTCATACTGTAATTAGTTGTAAAAGCTGACGCAAATTTTCATTTTTTAAACCAGGAAAGCAGTGTTCTTTTTCCATGAAACTTTCACACATCATTCGGACATATCTTACAATGATTTTGGCATAGGATTGAAGTCTCAAATGTCATTTTGGGCAATATCTGACACTTTACAGGTGCACCTTTAGTTACCAATTTAATTTGTTCTCTATGTAGTGTACGATGTGAGTAACCAGTTGACCTTTGACCGGCTTGGCCAGTGGCTGAATGAGCTGGATACCTACTCTACCAAGGCAGACATCGTCAAGATGCTAGTGGGAAATAAGATAGACATGGTATGTACACAACAAATGCAAATTATCAACAATTAGCCCACAATGAATTGAACCAGCCAGACATATTCAATATGCTAGTCGGAAATAAGATAGACACTTATTAGGTAAATAAAACAAATATGGTATATTGTCAATAATTAGCCCACAATTAATTGAATGAGCTGGATTATGTATCTACCAAGGCAGACATTGTCAAGATGCTTGTAGGAAATAAAATAGATATGGTAAGTAATACAACTAGTACAGTATATTGTCAACAAATTAGCAAGGGTCTGAATTTAGCACAGGCCGGCTGGCTGGCCTGCGGCCACTATAAATGATCTTTTTTTCGGGCCATCAAAATGGGAAGATTTTAGCTTTATAAGTCAAGCTATTAACAGGTTACGTGTTTTTAATGTCATATTGAACTGAAAGTGTTACATCTCTTATTGTATGTTCTTGTTTGTCCAGGAAAAGAGGGAAGTTTCTAGAGAGCAGGGACTCAAGTTTGCCAGGAAACACTCTTGTCTGTTCATTGAGTGCAGTGCTAAAACCAGGGACGGCGTGCAGTGTGCTTTTGAAGAACTGGTAGAAAAGGTATGTTAACATTTGCCATTTTGCCTGCAGGTTTTTCTTTAGATAATCAATTGTAGGACAATTTTAAATATCAGAATGAAAGACATCAATTCAAGTTAGGAAATAATGGGAAGAGAGCAAGGTGTAAAATGTGGGAGAAAACACTCTTGTTTCTTCATTGAGTGCAGTGCTAAAACCAGGGATGGCATCCAGTGTGCTTTTGAAGAACTGGTAGAAAAGGTATTTATGCATCAGCCAGCAGATTTCTATAGATTCTTGTTGGACAATATTAACTTGTTCCCTTTGAGATTCTGGTATCCCGATATACTTTTATGCAAAGCCCACTTTGTCCCCATAGGCAAGGGGTTAATGATAACGCTGTAACCGATCATCGGATCGGCATGCCGATCACGATCCGATCATACATGATCGGACCGTTTTTGCCAATTTCCGATCATGCAGAAAAAATCGGAAGATCGGATCGGCAAAAAAAATAAAAATAGAAATAATAATAATAATAATAATCGTTTTTTTTTTCTTTGGAAAATGATCACAAAAAACATATTTTGGGAAAATAAATGAATACCAAAGCAACATATATCCATATGAATAAGCCCAAGGTAATCTTGTATGGGTATGCTTTCATTTAAAACTGATTACCTCTCCTTTTACAAAATTATTCGCGGCACATGTTCAGAATCGCCGCGAGTAATTTTGTAAAAGGAGAGGTAATCAGTTTGAAATGAAAGCATACCCATACAAGATTACCTTTGGCTTATTCATATGGATATATGTTGCTTTGGTATTCATTTATTTTCCCAAAATATGATTTTGGGATCATTAATCATTTTCCAAAGAAAAAAAACGATTTTTTATTTATTTATTATTATTTTTTTTAATTTAATTTTTTTATATTTTTTTAAATCCGATCCGATCCGATCTCCGATCCGATTTCTATCATCGAAAATTTTTTGCCGATCCGATCAACCGATCCGATCATCAAGGTCAGTTACAGCATTAGTTAATGAAGACTAAAATTAAAGTTAGGAGAGAAGTTTCGAGGGAGCAGGGACTCAAATTTGCCAGGAAACACTCCTGTTTGTTCATTGAGTGCAGCGCTAAAACCAGGGATGGTGTGCAGTGTGCTTTTGAAGATCTGGTAGAAAAGGTATGTAAACATTGGCCTCCAAATGTTTTCGTTTAGGTATTTGGAGGTCAGTTTCCAATATCAAAATGTAGACTTTAATTCAAATTAGAAGAGAATGTCAAGAGAGTGAGAGATAGATCCAGTGTGGGAGAAGGCATTCTTGTGCATCGAATTCTAATAGAAAGACTAATTATTACATTTTTTGAGAGGGTCAAAAATCGACTGAATTTGTCTAGGAGGCACTTTTGTCTATTTATTGAATGCTTTCCCCAAACCAAGGATTGTTGCCAGTGCACACTTTTGAAGAACTTGATTAAAAGGTATAGAAATTAATTACATTATTTGAAATTTGAACCCTCTTTTTCGTGTCGACAGAACATTCAGTTTTCAGAATCGTGAATTTGTTTCTCTACTTTTTGTAGATTTTCTGCAGGTGCCTAACTCATGAGAATGATACAAAGAAAGAATTTGATATAGGCAGTAGATCATCAGTGGCTCAACTTGAGCTTAAAAGACAAAGATCATCAGTGGCTCAACTTGAGCTTAAAAAGACAAAGATCATCAGTGGCTCAACTTGAGCTTAAAAAGACAAAGATCATCAGTGGCTCAACTTGAGCTTAAAAGACAAAGATCATCAGTGGCTCAACTTGAGCTTAAAAGACAAAGATCATCAGTGGCTCAACTTGAGCTTAAAAAGACAAAGATCATCAGTGGCTCAACTTGAGCTTAAAAGACAAAGATCATCAGTGGCTCAACTTGAGCTTAAAAGACAAAGATCATCAGTGGCTCAACTTGAGCTTAAAAGACAAAGATCATCAGTGGCTCAACTTGAGCTTAAAAGACAAAGATCATCAGTGGCTCAACTTGAGCTTAAAAGACAAAGATCATCAGTGGCTCAACTTGAGCTTAAAAGACAAAGATCATCAGAGGCTCAACTTGAGCTTAAAAGACAAAGATCATCAGTGGCTCAACTTGAGCTTAAAAAGACAAAGATCATCAGTGGCTCAACTTGAGCTTAAAAAGACAAAGATCATCAGTGGCTCAACTTGAGCTTAAAAGACAAAGATCATCAGTGGCTCAACTTGAGCTTAAAAAGACAAAGATCATCAGTGGCTCAACTTGAGCTTAAAAAGACAAAGATCATCAGTGGCTCAACTTGAGCTTAAAAAGACAAAGATCATCAGTGGCTCAACTTGAGCTTTAACCCTAAAAGGGCCGGGCTATTTGAGGTCTTCAGCAGGCCGGGGGGGGGGGGCCATTATGGCCCCCCCCTAAGATCTCGGCCGCGGAGCGGCCGATCGCCATGAAAATTTGCACGCATGATAAGTGAAGTGTATAGAATACAATGGTAATTTTTTTACAATTTGAAAAATTCATTAATTTGCATATTTATGGTAATTTATTCAAATAAGTCATGAAATTCATATTTTTACCCATAAATCATATATTATTCATAATTGAACTCTGGTTTTCACTACATATATTCTTTAGAGCATGTGGAATAATAATACGACAAAAAAATTAGGAAGAGCCAGGTTCTTCCTTATGTTTTCTATTGTTTTGATAATTTCTTATGTATTTCTTTGTTTTTTAAACTTATATATTTTATTGTTTTTGTTGTTTATTTTATTTCTAACTATAATTTAAGTATTTTGAACCCCCAAAACAACATAGAAATGTAAACAACACTGAATAACCAATGATAAACCTCATTTTACGAAAATTGATATTTCCATATGTTTTGTACACAAATCACGAAATTTAGTGATTTTCGGGCTGACATGCATAGACAAAAGGTCACGTGACTTTGTAACGGTATGTCCGATTTTCGAAATTTTTGTTTTAAAATGTGCGCAAGACCCGAAAGAAAAATGTCACGGAGCAGCGGCGCGTCATCTTACAGCGTTTTGGAGCAATAAAAAAAATCGCGGAGGGGGGGGCCATTATGGCCCCCCCCCCCGGCCCTATTAGGGTTAAAAGACAAAGATCATCAGTGGCTCAACTTGAGCTTAAAAAGACAAAGATCATCAGTGGCTCAACTTGAGCTTAAAAAGACAAAGATCATCAGTGGCTCAACTTGAGCTTAAAAAGACAAAGACTACTTGTAACACTTTGCACCAGC
Source organism: Echinarachnius parma (assembly GCA_037951105.1). Classification (NCBI taxonomy): domain Eukaryota; kingdom Metazoa; phylum Echinodermata; class Echinoidea; order Clypeasteroida; family Echinarachniidae; genus Echinarachnius; species Echinarachnius parma. Next base: position 165,112 of record JBAMJV010002823.1, on the reverse strand, counting down.
AGACCTATTGTCTTGTTGCTATGGTCCCTGGAGATATTCTAATGGTTTCCTTTCATTATAATAATAATAATAATATATAATATTTATAATGCGCTTTATACTGATGTTTCTAAGCGCAGAACGGAAATAATACAACTAATATGGTGTGCGCCCGGACAAAATACCAATACCAATACTACAAAAAATAAACAATTAAATGACAACATAATATAAAACTAAGACATAAAACATGTGCTTGGCAAAAAATTCTACGGTTGGTTGAACAGGTGAGTTTTAAGAAGTGATTTAAATATGTCTACTGTGGGGGCATCTTGAATATGATGGGGGAGCTTGTTCCAAAGGGTTGGGGCTATCGTGGAGAAGGCACGGTCTCCATATCTAGTCGTAGTACGGGGTCCATGGGAAAGCTGCAGCGTTGAGGAGGAACGAAGGTGTCTGGACGTGGATGAAGAACGAAGTGAAATGAGATCTTGGAGGTAATTAGGGGCAAGTTGATGAAATATTTTATACACAACAAGCAGGATTTTGAAGCTAATGCGGTGGTGGACCGGAAGCCAGTGGAGGGAACGAAGAATTGGAGTTATGTGTTCGGATTTCCTAGTTAAGGTGACCAGCCTAGCTGCAGAATTCTGGATACGCTGAAGTGGGGCAATGTGAGATTTGGGAAGGCCAGCTAGGAGAGAGTTACAATAATCAAGATGTGAGGAAACAAATGCGTGGACAAGGCGTTCGGTTGTAGCTTGATCCAGTAAGTGCCTGATCTTGCCGAGTTTGGAAATTCCCCATGATGCGGAACGGCATGTAGACTTGATGTGTTTCTGAAGGGTGAGATGTTTGTCAAGTACAACAAAGTCTCTTACATGCTCTGAGCCCTGAATAGATGCATTATCAAGAACAAGGTCAGGCAATGGGTTTGTGATTCTGAATTGAGATGTTACATGAAGTAGTTCCGTTTTTTGATCGTTGAGACATAGCTTGTTGGAAGTGGACCAGGCCCTGATGTCAGCTAAGCAGTTCGTGATTTCAGTCATGGCATGTTGAAGGCTGTCCTTTTTCAAAGTCAAATATATTTGGGTGTCATCTGCATACACGGCGTGCTTGATATTACCATGGGCTTGGATGATGGTACTTAATGGTCCGGTATATAGAAGAAAGAGTAGCGGTCCCACGACTGATCCTTGTGGAACTCCACATTGAAGGGGGTGGGGAGCAGATCTGGTTCCATTGACCACAACCATCTGATTACGGTCATGTAGATAGGAGTGGAACCATTGAAGGAACGTTCCAGAGATACCGTAGTCCCTTTCCAAGCGTCGTAGGAGTACTCTGTGGTCCAGGGTGTCGAACGCCGCAGAGTAATCAAGGAGTACAAGTATTGCCTCTTCGCCCTTGTCCACTGTCAACAGTAGATCATTAAGAATCTTCAGAAGAGCTGTTTCAGTAGAATGGAAATGGCGATAAGCCGACTGGTTCTTCGGGAACAAATTATTTTTCTCGAGATGGCGTTTCAGTTGGCTAGCGACTGTCCTTTCCAGGACCTTGCCAACAAATGACATGTTAGCAATGGGGCGGTAGTGTTCCAAGGCGTTCTGGTCAAGGCTGGGCTTTTTGAGAAGTGGGGTGATGAGTGACGTCTTAAATGGTTCAGGAACCACGCCTGACGACAGAGAGAGATTTATTATCCTTGTTATTACAGGAAGGAGCTCAGTTAAACTCTCTTTTAACAGCAAGGTGGGAAGCGGATCCAAACTGCACGATTTGTTAGGGAGAGCTTTGATAAGGTCTTTGATTTGGGTTTCAGTAACCGGAACGAAGTCAGAGAGCTTGCCAGGAGGGATTTCAGAAGGTTGACTTGAAATCACTGACATGCTGGAGGCAGATTCAGGAAATGAGGCAATGATGTTACCAACTTTCCTATCAAAGAATTCTGCAAACTGGTTGGCTAGGTTCTCGTCAGAGATGTGATCAGGTAGAGCAGACCTTTGGGTAGTTGTAGTAAGTCGTTTTACAATGTTAAATAGTTGTTTGGTGTCGGCTTCAGCTATTTCGTCCCTGAGCTGCTTCGCCTTGGCCTCATACAGATGGTTGTAGTAGGATTGACATTCCTTTCGGTATACCTCTCTGTCGATTTGAAGACCAGTCTTGTTCAGGCGGCGTTCTGCTCGACGTCTATGTCTCTTTGCCTCCTTCATCTCTCCTTCACCAAGGAGCATTAGGTCGTATTGTGACTGTCTTCGACTGCAGCGGAGCATACGTGTCCAGGAGTTGATTTAACTCATTGTTAAAAAGGAGTGCAGCCTCCGAAGGACAATGGGGCCTCGCGAGCGATTCGCTCAAGTCAGCAATGTCGTTCCGGAAAGACCGGGTGTCGATGCTACGAAGTTTCCTGAACAGAACTCGGCTCTTAGGATTCTTGGGCCCTTCAAGTTTTATTGTAAAGATGATTGCAGAATGGTCCGAAGGCAGGGAAGATAGAATGTCAACATCACTGACTACGTTGTCTACCATTCTGCTGAGAACTAAATCTAGGGTGTGACCTGCCTGATGTGTTACTCCCTGTACATGTTGTTGAAATCCAAGCGCATCACATGATGTTAGGAAGGATGTTGCAAGATTGTCAGAGTTATCGTCAACATGGATATTGAAGTCGCCAAGTATGATAGGGCGATGGTCATCAATAGCGGCTGATTCAAGGAGAGTTGCGAATTCTGCTAAGAAGGAGCCACTGGTAAGGTTGTTCCTTGATGAGGGCGGTGGTCTGTAGATGGACAAAAGCCGGAGGACGGAAGAGTGTGTTAGGTGGACGGTGAGGTCAAGCAGCTCGAATGATGAAAAATCAAACGAATCGTTTAATGAGATGCGTGCTGAAGACCGGTAGAGAACACAAATGCCGCCACCTCTGGAACCATTACGCGGACGATGGACTAATTCGAAGTTCGGAAGAGAGGACTTCAAATCAGCTATGGTAGGTTCATCCCTCTGGTCACCTGTGAGCCACGTCTCAGTTATAATTAAGACATCAAGCTGTTTATCAATTACCAGATCACAAATGATCGCAGACTTGTTGTTTATTGAGCGAGCGTTCCAAAGGCCAAGGCGAGTTCCTGGTGTCTCAGTTGCAGGCCTGGCTGAAGCTGGTTCTCTGTCTTGATGAAAAGGTTTGTGTGCTCTGCGCCCACGATGGGTATGGCGACGTCGTCGTATGCCGAGCTCGCAGACATTGCTCCATGTATCCTGATGTAGCAATTGGTGACCGTTGTCGTTGATACGATGGAGACTTTGTGTACCATATACATTAGCATGGTTGTGGGATGACAAGTTCAACTGAGGTTGGTCGGTCTGATTCATGTCAAGATGGTGATCTGATGACGTGGATGGCCCTGGGTTCAGTTGTATGTCGCCTGATAATATAATGGCAAGTTGAAAACATGCTGTACAGTTACTGTAGTATGGGATGGGCTGGCTGTAATGTCTTGGATGGTGCCTTTGTAGACCATAAGAAGTTCGCTTCCATTCACAGGCACAGCAATCAAAGGGCTGACAGTCACGGATGAAAAGGGCTGTGCACAGAGCTATACACAGATATAATAGACCTAACCTAATACCCTCCATTGATGGTGCTGTATAGGATTAATGAACAAGAGTCAGTCAACACAGTGTAGCAAACCATTCAAGTAGAGGTTGCATATAAGTACTGCTTAACCTAACCTACGCCAAAATGCACTAGTGGTACATATTACAAACCTCCACTCTAAAAAGTGCAAAACTCGAAACAGATCTGATGCTAGATTTACAACAAAATATCAACAAATACTCCTACCAAAATTGCCTATGACATTCTTAGATATCACCAATATCATTGAGAAGACTCAAAAGAACAAAATATTACAAGAAATCGAAATTATCAAAGATAAATTAGAGAGCCCAAATTGAGAGGGGCTACCTATACGGGCGCACACCAACAAAAAAAAAAAAGAAAAAAAGAAAAAAAAAAAAAAAAAAAAAATCCAGTCAATCCCTTGAGTTCTGCTTACAGGCATCAGGACAATGGGCCCTTTGAAATTCAGTCTTAGTACAAACGGGTCACCAGCAATACAATGTCCAGGATGATCCAGAATGCAATTTGGCTGATGGCAGACTATACTATGACTGGATTTCAAAGGGCCTGTGGAGGGGACTACAGTTATATACAGTATAAGAATACATACTCGCGTTCAACATAATTATATTCACTATGTTTTAGTATGATAACCATATATATGTTTCTATTTTGCTGCAGATCATCCAGACGCCTGGCCTATGGGAGAACGACACGAGGAGGGGATTAGATATCGGTGGCAGTTCTGGACAAGGGGACCAAGGCTCCTGCGGGGGTTACTGCAGTCTTATATGAAGCAATGGATATCAGTTCATCCTTGGAGATCAATTAAAGACAGTTTCAAAGTCTACAATGTAGACATCTGAAGTCGTATACGTGTATGAGCGATTGATAACAATTGAACGAGAGAGACCAATGATAACAGAGAGAGATGCCGTAACCCATTACAGTCAAACCTGTCGCAGTGGCCGTCTGTCTATAGCAGCCAACCTGCCTATATAGTGACCACCAGAAGTGATCCCCTACAGTCAAACCTGTCTTAGTGGCCACCTGTCTATAGCAGCCAACCTGCCTATAGTGACCACTAGAAGTGATCCCCTACAGTCAAACCTGTCGCAGTGGCCACCTGTCTATAGCGACCACTCTGCCCATAGTGGCCACCAAGAGTGATCCCCTACAGTCAAACCTGTCGCAGTTGCCACCTGTCTATAGCAGCCAACCTGCCTATATAGTGACCACCAGAAGTGATCCCCTACAGTCAAACCTGTCTTAGTGGCCACCTGTCTATAGCAGCCCAACTGCATAGTGGCCACCAGAAGTGATCCCCTACAGTCAAACCTGTCTTTGTGGCCACCTGTCTATAGCGACCAACCTGCCCATAGTGGCCACCAAGAGTGACCCCCTACAGTCAAACCTGTCGCAGTTGCCACCTGTCTATAGCAGCCAACCTGCCTATATAGTGACCACCAGAAGTGATCCCCTACAGTCAAACCTGTCTTTGTGGCCACCTGTCTATAGCAGTCAACCTGCCTATAGTGGCCACCACAAATGATCCCCTACAGTCAAACCTGTCTTAGTGTCCACCTATCTATAGCAGTCAACCTGTCTACATATGAGTAGCAGGTACAGTCAAACCTGTCACAGTGGCCACCTGTCTATAGCGACCAACCTGCCCATAGTGGCCACCAGAAGTGATCCCCTACAGTCAAACCTGTCTTAGTGGCCACCTGTCTATAGCAGTCAACCTGTCTACATATGAGTAGCAGGTACAGTCAAACCTGTCACAGTGGCCACCTATCTATAGCGACCAACCTGCCCATAGTGGCCACTAAAAGTGAGACCCTGCAGACAAAAACTACAATCAAACACGTCTTAGTAGCCACCTGTCTATAGCAGCCAACATACCTATAGTGGCTACATGTCTATAGCAGCCAACATACCTATAGTGGCTACATGTCTAAAGCAGCCAACATACCTATAGTGGCTACATGTCTATAGCAGCCAACCTGCAGAAAAAATAATGTTATGGAATCTGTCTGTAGAGGTCACCTGTCTACAGTGGCCACTTCTCTTGTTTCCCTTCTATAGGTGGTTCCTATACACAGGTTTGACCGTATATATGCTTAGTTTATTGATAATGATCAATATGATCCAGCAATCAACATTGAGGCACAGGCTGTGAGCTATAGCTAGATGATGTAAGTTTATGAATTAACTGGTTCCGTACCAGATTTTAAATCCCCATAGAGTCAATACAAGGCCCACTAGGGTCCGGTAGATAATGGGTTAACCTGTTCCGTACTAAATTGTGCAATCCTCAAGCAGGTTCCTGTATGTAATACGTTAACTAACGTAATTGTGTCATTCTTTATGGCACTTTCTCAATAATAATACAGGAAAATACACTCGTCCACTTACGTTTGAATGTTCCACGAGAGTGCACCGCATGCATCTATATGCATTGCCATTGCAAGGCATGTAGCTTAGCAGGCCGTATTAAAGCCGTAATAAAATGATTTTGCGGTCCTGACCCACTGCAGCCTATTTGCTTTAAATGTTTGCATGTAGGTTCTCCCACCTGGCTGTGTTCTGCTACCATCCCCGGGGGTGTTTCACAAAGATCTTGGGTGGCATTCACAAAGGAGGTTTGTACAAACCATGGTTTTACCATGGTCTACATCTATGGAATGCTGCTCGTATACAAGTAAATTGTAAATCAACATTGTTAACAAGTAAGGAGTTTACATTCTTTCTCCATCAGTTTACAAATGGCATTCCATAGATGTAAACCATGGTCAAACCATGGTTTGTACAAACCTCCTACAAACCTCTTTTGTGAATTCCACCCAAGAGTTGAACTTAGAAATTATGGAATGCCGTTAGTTTCTTTGAAACAATTTTTTATAATTTCTTTTGAAAGGCGTGTTTATTTTCTAGTATCAAGAGGATTTCATGTTCTTGATGTAAAATTGATGGAAAGTCAAACATACTTGCATTTTTGCTTTTTAATATATTTCATTCCAAGGCTACAAATGGCTTCCATAATTGTTCAGTCCAACTTAGAATTAAGTTCAACTTAGGATCTTTGTGAAACACCCCCAGTAGTTATTATTAATATCACAAATGTGGGAAAGCCCAGTAATCCTAAGTTCTCTATGACTCAATCCTCTATATCTTTTGATCAAACTATGATATTATGTCTATATTTTCATTTAGCTAGTTATTATATTATTTAATGTCTTTTATTTGTATTTGTAGATAAGGGAAGGGAAGGTTCTGAAATAATTCATTCTGTATCCTTTATTTACCATGCGGTATATCTATCGTAGTATGACTAAAAACCATATATATGGGAGCATTTATCAGGAAATTCAAATTTTATTGCAATATCTGAAATTAGCATGATCCTTACCATTAATGTGTTGAGAACCTTTGTTGCAAAATGAATAAAACTATTTTAATGCAACATTTTTTTGGGGGGACAGGTTTGTTCAAATTAGAATATACTTATTCTAATCAAGATGAAACCATACATGTATTTCTTGTACATTTACAGGTGTACAATGTATGCCGTGTTGCTAATTCAGGAGTTGTTATGTGTTTGTGGTTGGACACCAAATAATGGTTGAATATCAGCATTAGTAGTTTGGTAACTTCAATCAAAAAAGTGATCAACAACGTTATTCTTATTGCCAGAAATTATAATTGATTTAAGTAACTTGCAGTTGACATAATGATAAGCAATACAAAGATACAATGCACTAAATTCAGAGTCAAACGCACTTTGTACATTTTGTACAGTAAATTTATTTTTGTTGTGTGTATAATGATTTTGAATATGTATTAAATACTTAAAGTAAACATCCAAATTGATGAAGCACTGAAATGCTGCTACTGCTAATACAACTCTAGAACAATAAAACATGCTTGTTTCCACCCCATGGATACTGTGCATAGAGTATTAAAGGGTACCTCCACCCCAAAACAATATTCTTATTAAAGAAAGGTAACATCTTTAGTATTCCATTCCATCAACAAGTTCACAAAAATATGTTTCCAGAAAAAGAAAAAAAAAATTGGAAACGCATCACCATTCTTAAGCATGCGTTCATGTGGTCTGAATTACGCAGACTGCTATGTGTGCGGTTAATTGCAATGTGTGCAGAGCGAACGAATCGCCCGGGAATCTATTGTTTACGAACGTGCGCGTGAATAGCATTGGCGCACTCGCAAATGGTTGGCCCGTATGGAACCAGGAAATAGCAGTGGTTCCGTAAGTGGTGGAAATTAATTGCTTTGTTTATGAATTACACAACCCTTTGCAAAATGTTAGGTATCTATTTGATATCACAAAACGGTACCGATACATATAATAATGTGTTGTTCTTTGCCTGGTGGTCCCCTTTAAAGGCCAGTATCCTGACCAAGCATGTAAACTTGAGACCTTTCCGTCACTGATGTATTGCTTCATTTACTTTAGTATCCCCCATACAAAGAAAAACATGGAGAGTTTGTTATATTTGATTGCTCAGTCAGACCATTGAAATGTTAATTCATGGAAATGCTGATGAAAATATGAGTATTACTAAATACAATACATTATGCCCTTTTATTTTAATGGTGCTTTGATTTGGATAAACCATAATTTGCTTATAATATAACAAGTATGTTAGTGTATGTCTCCATGTATGTGTTACATTTTGTACATGTTCTTGATGGTGTATAGGGAAAACATTAAAATAATTGAATACATTTTATATTTATTGTGTGTATGATAATCTAACGTAAGCACAAATGAGTCCTTTTAGATCATTATTGCATGTGGTAATAAGGTCTAAACATGGAATTCATTAATATTGTTGTCAAGAATAGAAGCCTGCATGTATTTTGATCCATTTATTTATTTTTTGCCTTATTTCAAAATTCATTGTTGCCTTGAACAAATGAGACATCTTTTATTTCTTTATCTATTTAAACTTTAGTTTCTACAAATAAGAACTGAGCACTTTACTTGATTCTATTACATGCAACATACTTTGTCACTTTATGCAGTTTTTATTGTTTATTATATTTATTACTTATCACTTTTTCTGTATATTTATCATAATTGTGGGATTATAATTATTACCTCTCGTCTTTTCTCTCCCTACTTGTTACAGACATAATTACTTGCCACGTTTGGTGTGTTGCACTATTGAATTTAGAAATGATACACTATATTTCAAATGCAATAGTTTTCATGCAGAAGTTACCCAGCTTGAATGTGTCCGGTGGATTTCTGCATGAGAATAAATTGGAGCCGTGTTTCAAATGATAGACATACTCCAGTAAATTTAAATGTGTATAAAGAGACATTAGCATTACTTGAACATTTTGGTTATCTGAATTTATTTTTGATGCAATATACGCACTTGAATTTATATTTATTTTCCCATTTTAATCTTGTTTACATGTAGTTATCATTATTTTTCGTTAGCTTGTTCAGGACTGGTTGCGGATATGCTGTAGAGCTAGGCGCTATGAAGAATGCGTGTTATGACAAAATCCATCAATCTCGAATGGATAAATAAAATTTCTTGATTTGGCTTGATCGATTCACTTTACATGTAGAAACACATCAGAGTGTACATTCCTCACCATATAGTCTGAATTGTCATTTGAAATTACAGTAATGAATGTTTTCTTGCTATTCAGCAACAACAACAACAACAATAGTATGTAGTATGTGATGATTTACTATTATGGTCATCCCACTAAATATGTTCATTATGTTTTTTTAATGTATGTTCTGTAACATGAAAAAATGGTCACTGTGTTCTGTTGGTGTAGGTTTTTTTTTTTTTTTTTTTAATCATGTTTGAGACGAAATGTTGTCCTTAAAACAAGTTAGGCATAATTTACTTTGAAATATATTTATTAATTTTGTCTTCCAGACATGGCCAAAGTATTCTTTGTGTGAATCACAGATTAAGATAGTTGCAATAAAAAAAGAAATAAGTAGTCAAATTAAAATAACAGAAATAAAACAACAAAGCAAAATAGGCTGCCCTTCCCCATATTATTTTCAAAAAGCATAAATACACAACATGGGCATTAATTGAGTCTTTTCAAAAGTGTTACAATGAAAGAAAAAAAGTGATTAAAGAAATGTAAATGTCTTTGAATTGCCTGCATAATATTATGTGAAGGGATGATGTAAGGTAGGCGACTCTTGTCCTAATGAGCTATACTATTATACTATTATCTAGTATGATACATTCTAACTACGGTACATTACAATTTCTTGTAAGAAATTCATGTTGTAAATAAATAGCAATTAAATGATTATTAAAGCCTTTTCTCATGAGTTTTCTTGTAATTTCATCATTTTCCTATATTCGGGATCATGGCCTACATGCCCAAGTGTGCAGAGAGGTTGGATGGACGTTTGTGTGTGTATGCGTGTGTGTGTGTGCATGTGGGAGTGATTCAGATCCACTGATTCAGATTCATTTTATTGTGTTTCAAAGAATTAAAAAATGAATTGGCAATGTGTGTGTGTGCATGTGTGTGTGTGCATGTGTGTAATCTGGACATTTTTAAAACATTTTAAATTGTTTCTATTCAATTTTGCATTTTCAATTAAAATGCTAAAAACAAGGCAAATGTGCAGAAGTACATTTTTTTTAAACAAGAAATAGACAACACATGTAGCGGACTATTCTTGGGTGTTCCCCTTTTCTAACACCATAATTCCCCTGAATTCCACCATTCCACCAACGCATGTAGGAAAATAAAACTAATTTTGAAAGCTGATTTGAAGATTATATTATTATAATGATTTGGGTAAAGCAAAATAACAAGTATCTCAATTTTCTACAATGATTTTGTTTGAGAAAATTTATACCTACATAATTGAATTAATTGTATTTTATTTTGTTGAGTAATAACAAAAAGAGAGTAAATTTAACACATAAAATATTTTTGTTCACCGATATACAGTATACACTTATCCTATCCCGGGATTTTCGATATCGTAACTTCAACAAAGCACTGGGTAAGTGAGCATTAAATGTCGATTTTGGGCTAGAATTTAACAACAATCGATAATGAAATATCAATACAATGAAAAAAATAAGTCCGTCACTTGTGTTTCTCAAAATATTATTCAATATTAATGGAGATTTATGGATATATAAATGTATTTCTGTACTACTGATCAGCTGTTTTGAGAGCCCATCGGATCGCTGGACGTTTTCAAGCCGGGAGTTCCCCGTGCCCGTGATGTTGGGGAGTGGGTGCCTTGGCTACATGTACGCGGGTACCAGCTGTAAATCTGTGTGGTTTACCGTTCGACTCACTGCTTGAACGTAATCCGGTCCGAGAGGCGGATAGTGAGTTGGGATATGAGAGCTGGAAGAGAATAAATTTAGCAAAAGTAATGTATGTTGATTAAGTTGTAAATTACTGTAAATGTAAAATGACTGTAATTCATATTTCATGTAATTTGTAAATTCCAAGTTTCCAACCAATACAAATTATAATCAATATTTTTTGTTTAATTAATGTTTGTGCTGTTTCGTTTTTGTATTTGTTTTGTTTGGTTTTGTTTGCGTTCATTGACATTGTCGACTAGAATCTAGATGACTGTATCATATATGTGCACCACAGGCACTAGCCCCACCACCTATAGGCTATACCGTTTGTGTTAGGGAGAACGACCGAATACCGCAATCACGCATTTGTATCTGCTAACACGCAAAACTTTGCTACAAAAAACCTAGGGTAGAATTCATATTTTTCAATATTTTACCATGAAATTGGTATCCTCTTGAAGCTTAATCCTTCCTTGATCTGGATATAGCATTAGTTCTTCCTAAATCGATGTTTTAACACCCGAAAAAACAATCTGAATGCGCAGTGAGTTAGGAGACTTTGCGGTAGTCGCGGTAGCGACTGCACTTGAAAACTTCATTTTGCTACCACAGTGCATAAATTTTCCCAACTTCCATGCCAGAGTAGGGGTTCGTAAACTCCCTCTACGTTGAATTTGAGGCCATTGTCATGTAGAGCAGAATCTGATCTTTCGAATGACGCCAAATTCGCCGGAATTTTTTGGAATTTTCACCTTGCAAATTGATTTTTTTGAAGGATTGTTTTGCTGACATTTTTGCATCGATTTTCGGCACAAAAAGTCGACGAAAAATTGTTTAAAACTGGGAGGAAGGAATCTGAAAAAGGTATGGAAAAGTAGTATTTTATGAAAGTGTGTTGATTTCTCTACACATTGAAATACATTACTATGGGAGTAGTAATAACGCTAAGCTGCGATCATCCAATGTAAACAAATTGCCCACGTACTGATTTTGATATTTTTAGCCATGTTGAGGCATGCGTTTTCTATTTATAGCGCTGGGGCACGCGCAGAGCATAGTTACCGTCCATCGGCTGAAACTGGCAGAACCAAACTTTGTATTTTCTACCTCTAAAATTGGAATATCTCCACTAATATTGAAGCTAATAAGTTGATTTAAGCACCATTATTTTTCTCACTTTACAAGCTTTCCAATGATATTAAGTTTGTTGAGGTTCCTTCAACAAATCCAAAAGTCACCGAACTCCCTATTTGTGTGTAGCATACAGATTTAATACAGAATCACATTGACGTAGTGCGTTATTTTTTCGCTCGGCGGGGCAATTGATTGTGCGAGGGGTGTTTGCGAATTCACTTTGACCCAGTTCACAACGAGTTGTTAATGGTTACGACCGGACGCTACCGGGATAGAACAAAGGCACCACGCAGTGTGTGGTGTCATGTGTAACATACAGAGTATTTTACACATGACAAGAACAGGTGTGACCACAGGGCAATGCATTAATATTATTATTCAGTCATGAAGTCTGGCAGTCTGCACTATAAAAATATAGGCATAATCGTGTATTAGGCCCCACCACTGCTATACTGTATAACCCTTTAAACCCTAACCCTAACCCTAACCCTAATTTGGTGGCTATAGGTCAGATTAATGGCTATAGGTCAGATTAATGGCTATAGGTCAGATTTAGTGGCTATAGGTCAGATTTAGTGGCTATAGCCTATAAGTTGGCTACATAAGTGTATACAGTATAGCAGTGGTGGGGCCTAATACACGATATTGCCAAAATATACGGAAGAAAAGAGCAAGACCAGTACCAAGTTGGTCAACTTGACCTAGATTGACAAATCTAGCTCTTTCATGGCCTCTTTCAGTCTTTGACATTATATCTGACATATTTTACTGTCGGCATTATTAATATGTCAGTAATAATATCAAAGAAAGTGGCCATGAAAGAGCTAGATTTGTCGATCTAAACTTGACCTTGACTTGAGCTCCTGGGTAGCAATGCTAACCAGGAGATAGCTACACTTTCTGGCAAGCTTGCTAACCAATCATTTTTAATTACAAAACCCTATTTAAAGAAGAATTTTACTTCGGTCATAGTAAAACCAACATATTTTGTACTTAAGTACCTAGTTGATTTATAAGTTTGATTTGATTTGTTCTTTCCCCGCATGAAGGTTTCTTTAGATAAAGCTTCAGTATGGCATTGGACGTGGGGAGCGATGCTAATCAGGAGATAGCCACACTCTCGGGCAAGCTGGCCCAAGTCAGCGATAAGTTCATCAACCAGTGGACGGGGGACGGTCTGATGCATTACCTCAAACAACATGAAGAGCAACTGAGGCAATTCATACAGCAGGCTGAAGGTTTGTTTGTAGCTTTATAACAAAACAAAACAACACATTGTTTATTAATTAAAGGTGCACCTGTAAAGTGTCTAACTCCACAAAAATTAATTTGAGCTTCCAAATTTCTCTTCTACCGTGTTGTTTGGCTTATTATGGTAAGAGAAGAATAAAATAGGGTTAGATTTTTTCAAATGCCCCTTTGGTATGATGATACTGTAACTATCAATGATAATCATTCAGCTCAAGAGCGTTTATAAACGGTCTTGAACGTCATAAATGTCATACTGATGTTAGTTGTAAAAGCTGACGCAAACTTTCACTTTTTTAACCAGGAAAGCAGTGTTCTTTTTCAATGAAACTTTTACACATCATTCGGACGTATATGATTGAAGTCTCAAATGTCATTTTGGGCAATATCTGACACTTTACAGGTGCACCTTTAATGTAAGTAAAATGTCGGCTATTGTGTACAAAAATACATTACATGTCTGCAATAAAAAATCTTAAACTTAGACTTAATGTTGACTCGGCATTCTCTTCCAACACTTGCCCATGACTACCAAAGCATGCCCAGACTTGGCATGCATGACTAAAAGAACTGATGTTCTATACAAATTGTAAAGAGCATCGGTTCTTTTAGTCATGCATGCCAAGTCGTGGGCAGTTGTTGGTAGAGAATGCCGTTGACTCGTGACAAATCTTTTCAATGTATTAGGTGTATTTATTTGAAAATATTTATTTTTAAAAATACATCTTTGAACTATTAAATGCAGGAATGATATCAAGATGCTCAGGTTGATTTCAATTAAAAATATAAACTTACTGAAATACAAATGTAAATCAGGAAGTATTGAAGCACTTTTTTGGTCACCATGTTGAAGTTGATTTAAATTTAAAATGCTTTAGTTAACAAACTTCACTGAGGAAGTTTTGAAAAATTTAGTAATCACTTTCCAAAGGTCACATAAGTAGGTCAAAGGTCAAATAAGGGTCAATGTGAAGTTTTACCTGCAAGAGTCTATTAAGGTTGATAACTTTCCAACCCTGCATCTGTTTGTAACCAAACTTGATTGGTAGATGCCCTATATTGGCCTCCATGATATTCTGGGGTCAAAGGTCACATAAGTAGGTCAAAGGTCAAATGAGGGTCAATGTGAAATTGTACCTGCAAGAGTCTATTAGGGTTGATAACTTTCCAACCCTGCATCCGTTTGTAACCAAACTTGATTGGTAGGTGCCCTATATTGGCCGCCATGATATTCTGGGGTCAAAGGTCAAGTGCGCGCAAGTGGGCGAGACACTTTACGGCTATCGCCTTGTTTTTTAATGGGTCATATTCATCATTTATTTTTCCCCATCGCATCACATTTAGAAATGAATCATCCCTGTAGATAGAATCTTCATTAAATTTTGTTATTCAAGCTCGTATGGTTCATTTCTCTCTAGATCAAATCCAGAAGACCAAAATAGAGATGGAAGAGTTAAGTCGGCAAGCTTCTGATAAGCAGTTGGGTGAGTGAAATGTCAGTGGTTCTCTTAAAGGGATATCATATCTTTTAACTTTGTTAACATGTGCAAAAGGTGATGAATGGTTGATAAAATGTGATTTTTTGTGACCTGATATGTCCACTAAGAAGTCTGAAAATTTCACGTTAAATGGATGTTATTTATGGCCGAGTAATGAGAGAAAAAACGAAGTACACAGACATAACTTTCCAGTGGATGATTAAAAATTGGAACACTTCAATGATTTCAATCGTAAGGTTCTTTTTGATGAAAGGGAAATTTAAAAATACAGATCACGTTTACCATGCTTTTATTAGTAATACAAATACAACAAGATATGAGAAAACGAAGTCTGGAGTTCTAGAAGTAAGTTTTGTGGATTTGGACTGTATCCCTATAAAAAGAAAAATTGTTTTGGATCTCTGTACCGATACCTAGAATGAACAATATGGACATTGTGCTACATACTCTCATGAATCTATATACAAAGCATCACATTTATCTACATTGTATTTGATGAAAAAATGTAACTTTATACATATGTGGTATCAGGGATGCCAGTTTTCAGGCTATAGCCTGATTTCAGGCCCTGACACCGTTCCATATCAGGCTTTTTAAGGCATTATATTGTACATAACATATGAGGCTCCAACATGTCTGGGTCTCTTTTCAGGCTCATCTGGAGAAACCAACTGGTATCCCTGTGGTATGTTTGCGAAATAAATATAATTTTAGAGGAAAAACACTTTTCTTCATATATATGTTCAAGTGCTCATTCAAATATTAATATTGAGTTACATGTACGTCTATGATTGTAAAGGAAGTAAGAAATATAATTTTATTTTCCTGTATTAATTATTATTTTGTGCATTTTATAGTTACTGCTCTATATGTTTATCTATACAAAAATACACAAAAATTAAATTTGAATTAAAAAAAGTAATTTCTATTGGTTATTTGTCTATTTTTAGCTGTTGCTGATCAACAATCAAGAGCAAAGGAGATAGAGGCTGCCATCAAGGAAGCCCAAACAAAGACGGAACAGCTTCTGTTCCAGAAAGAGCAGTGGGAGAAACAGCTGGTGGAGGAGACTAGGCAGTGCAAGGAGCAGAAAGAGTGTATGTTTGCTGCCAAACTGCAATATTTGTTTTAATTTGTCATTCCCATTAAAAGCATTTGCTGTACCTACAGTTGATTTCTGTGATATAATTCATGGGGGCTCAAGGTCATTTTGCACTTGGGCAATTCCACGGTAACGGAAGGACATTCAGACACAATTTTGGAACTTCAATCAAATAATTCCAGGATCCTGCTTTTGATTTTTTTTTCTAAATGGCATGTCTTTGATCCTTGTTGGGACACCTTTGATTTCAACTATTTCTAAAATTTTGACCGCATTATGTAAATTAGATATGGACACTAATGAGGCCGGTAACGGAAGGACGCCAAAATGGACATGGGTTTTCAAATTTTTTAGTTATGACCCAATCTCCGTGAAGTTACGAGGTTTATCATGTTAAGTTGGCTACTAGTCAATTTCCTTATGTTCACAGAGTATAACACCACCTTTTAAGAAAAATATCTACATTGGTATATTAATTATGAGAAATTAATTACTCCAGTGTTCGGTAACGGAAGGACGGTAACGGAAGGACCTCTGAAAAGTCTATTGGAATTGTACAATAAAATTAATTTTGAAATTTAAAGACCATTTATGAGAAGGAAACATCTCTTTTGTGGTCTAAAATGAGTTTGTATCATAGATAGCATATGGACATCACAAGCATTTACATTTCTATTTTTTTCTTACTATATTTCATGCTCCAATGGCTCTTATTCATGGTCAATCCATGGTAACGGAAGGACACTCAGACACAAATTGTCAACTTTAAGAAAGACATTGTTTAATACTTGTGTTGTTAGAACAGTTTATTTTGATAACAATACTTCCAAAACATACAGTTTTAAGGTCCCAACATTTTTTTTTGGTTTTATCTCCGCACAATATTGAATATGCATACAAATGAGGTCGGTAACGGAAGGACACTAAAATGGACAAGGTTTTGTTATCAAATCAGTTTTAACTAAAACTCTGTGATATTAAATAATACAAAATTGTTTAAGGGTACACATTTCATTCTCTGAAGGGTTAAGAAGAATTTACTTGTTCTTTGATTACAAGTTGTCCGCAGATATTTGAGTTATTTCACACAAAGCGGACCAATGTTCGGTAACGGAAGGACATAATGGACTATAATGTATGATATGACACAGTAGGGTCATTCCATGTCAAATCACCTTTAAAAAAATAGAAAATTTTCATCGCAGCCCCCTTCAAATTTGCTAATATTTGGTATGTATGATATTTCAACCTTTAAAAGCGCAAATATTTCAGTTTTTAGCCCAATCCGCCCAATGGTTTTGGCGCTATGGTCGATTCTTATGGGGGAGTTTTGTAAGAAATGGGCGTGGGCACCATTTTTCAAATGGCCATTGTCCATTAACCGTTGGGTCAATTTATTTTGTAAAGGTGTCATTGGACTGGGGATGTTATGTGCAATCCATGTATGTCATTTGTGTTCATGCATGAGCGAGTTTGGATACGATAACCTTTGACCTTAGATTTTGACCTTCCGTTTTACCTCGTGGATCAAATAATTTTGAGAATTTTTTTTGCTTAAATCTTGGCTTGATATAATTTCTACAACATATGAAAGAATTGGAGATATGTTATTTCTTGCTTTTTCTACAGCCTTGTTTATAGTTTGCAAATTTCATGTAAAATTTAATTATTTTAGACCTACACCCATGTCCTAGAATTCTATAGGGGTGTATTGTATAAAAAAAAGACCTATTCAAAGTCATGATCAGAGCCTATTCACACCCTGGCTCACCACAGTTAAATAGACCTACTAATCCCCATACAATAGAAATCCAGACAAATGGCATCATGGTACAAGGGCCCTGTTGCAGAAAGAGATAAAATCAATTGTGAGCCAGATCAAATGTTCTAAATGCACAAATCTGATTGGTTGAAACACAGAAAATTACTAGTCTGACCACGCTACGCCACTGATAACTGGCCATTGCAGGTATTGTCTCATTATTTTGGGTTTTCATATATGAGAGACAAATTTTTGAACATAAATTTTGTCATAATATGTAATATGAGGTACCTTGTCCATCTGTTACCATGTGTATGGTAACGGAAGGACATTTTCTTTTGTTATTTATTAATTAACGAAGAAACAATGAGTAATACAATTGTTAGCAATGGGAAGGCCTACTTGAACTTGCTTTGCACTGAAGATTGGTCTGCTCTCTAACAATTATGTGAGCCACAAAATTAAAAATATTGATTTTTCGGTAACGGAAGGACATTTTCATAGGCTGAAAATAAGAAGTCATTGAAGCATAACAAATCAAATAAATCATACAAATTTACTATTTTAAGAAATGGTCATATCTCAGGAGTCAGAATAATGGTTTTTAGGCTTAACTGGGGAAATATAAAACAAACACAGGATCAAAACACTTTTTCACAAAAATGTCAAATTTGTGGGGTTCAATTATAGTTATAAAGTTATTATAAAAAAACAACTAAAATTATGTAAAACTAAAATTTTCTCATTGAATTCCAAAAATATAGAATTTAAGCTTTGATTTGATACCAAATTTGTATCATGAAAATGCTTGTAAATTTTTTGGTCAAATGTCCACTTTGGCGTGGAATTGCCCACTTGAAATGCTAAAAAGAGAAATAATTCATAATTCATAAAAAAAATCAATGTCTACCTAGTCGGTTGTCGTCGTCATCATCAACACAATCACCATCATCACCATCATCATCACCATCACCACCATCATCATCATCATCATCATCATCATCATCATCATCATCATCATCATCATCATCATCATCATCATCATCATCATCATCATCATCATCATCATCATCATCATCATCATCATCATCATCATCATCATCATCATCATCATCATCATCATCTTTCATATCCTGGTCATCATCACTACTAGTGCTGTTTCCACTACCAGCACCAACATCACTACTACCACAACCATCGCCACTACCACAACCATCGCCACTACCACAACCATCGCCACTACAACCATCGCCACTACCACAACCATCGCCACTACCACAACCATCGCCACTACCACAACCATTGCCACTACCACAACCATCGCCACTACCATAACCATCGCTACTACCACAACCATCTCCACTACCACAACCATCGCCACTACCACAACCATTTTTTAAATCGCCACTACCACAACCATCACCACTACCACAACCATCGCCACTACCACAACCATCGCCACTACCACATCCATTACCACTACCACAACCATCGCCACTACCACAACCATCGCCACTACCACAACCATCATCATGGTTTATGATTACATACATGTACAGTAGCTAAATGACTTGAATGATTTTCACTGTGCAGTATTGGTGGCCCAGGAGCGAGCGACGAAGCAGAGGTTACAGTCCCTCAACCAGGCTGAGCAGTTATTCAAAGACAGGATAGGGCTGGAGTTCAGGAAGATTGATGGTGAGGAATGTAGTTATCATTTGTGACCGGCTATAGCAAAACCAGACACTTGTCGGTAAATTCATGTTATGAAGAAATGGGCATTTTAAGTTCACACAATGTGTGTAAAAGACTTATAATTGTAAAATTGCAACAATCATATCTTCGCCAATTATTGACCAATTAGTTAGAACAAAGCATCAAATGAAAGCTTGTGATGAGGCCTTTGTATTGGTATTGGTATTGGTATTCGAATTCGTAGATATAATCTTGAGAAGACTGATACTATGTAGAGCATGAATCTGTATGGCTGCCAAACCCACAACTATAATGGCACCATCTGACTGTCTTATTCTCATAGCTGTGATTGTTTGTTAGTTTGCTGAGTCATGTTAAACCCCTGAAAAAGCCCTAAACTTAACTTTTAGAGAGTAAGAAACTTCCCAGTGCAGTATAATTATGCTTTCATATATGGGGTCGTGAGTTGATCAAGTCCACATTGTAACTCTATTCTAAGGGTCTGTAAATATGTTAACTTTCAGAGATGAAATACAGCATGGAAAGCAGGATTATGTGTTAGGAAAAGTAAGTTAATCATTGGTAGTAAATACATTGGACAGGCAGACTCTAAGCTGATGGTATTCAAAAAGTGATTAAAATAATCAAAGAAGTAAGGTTTCATGACGGTGACCAGATATTAAATAAATGAAGGCATTTTATTGCTTTTTGATTAATCAGAGTTCTTTTCTCTAATATGTTCTCTCCATCTGTTATGTCCATCAGGTGATCACCTCCAGCTGGTCTTCACCAATGTAGACTCCAAGGCACATGGCAGAAGCTTCTACATCACCATCAAGATTGACAATAACCAGTACCTTGGTAAGTAACTATTACAACCTTTTCATGCCTCCGTCAACGAAGTGGCCGGATGCATTATGTTTTTGGGTTGTCCGTCTGTCCGTACGTCCCGTTCTCGTTAGTGCGATATCTCAAGAACCGGTTGACGGATTTCCACCATACTTAGTAAATGTATCCGGTTAGATTGTGGGGTCTAGGGGTCAAAGGTCACAGGACTCATTATGTATGCGAAAATAGCTTGTTATCGCGATATCTCAAGTATGGGTTGAACAGATTTCATCGTCGAAGATCTGTTTTCTTCTTTTTTATGGTTGTATGATCTACAATCTCTCTCCCTCCTTTTTTTAAAGTGGGGTGGGTCGGTCATCTTTCTAATCCTTTTCTGTTATTATTTATGATTAGTTCTTTCTGTTAATAATAATGGTTATTTGATACAGCACATTACACTATGATTATTACCCTGGTCAATGGATACACACTGCAATCATTTCTGCACACTTTTCCTGTCAATTTTATGCTCAGTTTGATTTATATCTCTTGAGCTATCAACAAGAAAAACACAGTTTCTTGTTTTTTTTGTGCTTGTTTATGAGTTGTGTTTGTAGAACTTTACACCTGACTGTTGTCCAGAAATTGAAGACATTCCAGAGCTACTCTCGGACCTGAACAAGACCAACAACCTCATGAAGCTTGTCCTGGAACATGATTTATGTTTTCTTCTTTTGAATTGTTCATATGCAGTAAAAGCAAATCAGTTGTTTTCCAAAGATTAACAATATTACAGATCCCTTTCAGCCTCGGAACTCTTCATTGCAACTTACATTTGTAGTTCAGTTTTGGTATAGAGGGTGCTTCAAGAAATAATTTTCTTGTGAGGTAATGAAAAACTTACTGAGTGTCAAATTTGAAAGAGCATACAATTTTAATGGCAGAATAGACTTTATTTGATAAAAATCAGTTCAGAAACAGCTGAAATATCAATAAATGTATCCAATCGGAATAAACCTGGGCCCCCAAAACTGTACTATCCCTTTAACCTGTTAATTTGTGTTTTGTCTTGTTTTGTGATATTTGCAGTAACTGACTGTTGTCCCGAGATCGAAGGCACAGCAGAGATACTCTCCGATCTGAACAAGACCAACAACCTCATGAAGTTTGTCGTGGAAGTCCGGAAAAGGTTTAAACTCGCAAATTAATCGCATGGCCCCAATATTAATGAAGGACTCGGTCATTGAATAAAGAGAACAATTTAAACTAGAATAATAATAGTAATATATGCTCCTGATCCAGAAACCCCCAGTAGGGGACTGAACAACTGAGGAAATTAGAATTCCAGCCAATAGGGACAGTAATCCCCAAATTATAATTTTCATTATATTGTTATGTTATAATTCCAACGTTGGTTAGTTGTTGAAAATGCTTTATTAATTTCAATTACTGCATTCAGTGTGAAATTGGTCAGCTGTGTATTTCTAAAAGCAAATACAGCCAAACCTGTATATAGTGACTACCTAAGAGGGAAAAAAGTCACCAGTGTAGATTATAGACAGGTTCCATAACATTATTTTTCTTTGCAGAAAAACATTTTTGATGGCCACTGTAGGCAGGTTGGCTGCTATAGAAAGATTGCCGCTATGACAGGCTTGACTGTACCAAATTTGTTTTTGCTTGAATTTTTTTCTTGCTGTGGAGTATGGAAGAAAATTCAAAGTGAACATTAAAGATACATTTATGGCCGTTTTTAAAAATTTGAACAATGATTTGTATTGTCACAACATAATTAATGAATATAAAGACATAAAGCTGATGTTGTAGCATTAGTTCATGCAATGTTTATGACTTTTAGATGTTAATAATGTAAATATATAAATATGTAACTGTAAATATACCTATATG
The DNA here is from genome assembly GCA_037951105.1 of Echinarachnius parma. Taxonomy (NCBI): domain Eukaryota; kingdom Metazoa; phylum Echinodermata; class Echinoidea; order Clypeasteroida; family Echinarachniidae; genus Echinarachnius; species Echinarachnius parma. The sequence continues at coordinate 142,983 of JBAMJV010002823.1, read as the reverse complement.
ATATATCATCTCTAGTTCTATCATGAGTATATGAACAATTTCTTTCAATTTGTATGTGTACTTGGGCAAGTCCACTTTTTATCTTTATTTCAGTGCCTTTAACTAAGGGGACTTTGCCATTTTAAATAAGTTATGGATATGGTTGATTATTCAAACTATCATTATCATGATTATTATTAAACTTTTTGAGAGGACATAACCTCCTCTTGATAGTGGAACAAATGTACTCAATGCTTTTAACCCATTCAAGAACACATGCATTGTCCCCAGCTTTTGGGGACCAGGGCCCATATTCATGAAAGCCCGCTAGCTTTATAGTTACTTGCTAAGTCTATTTTTGATAACCTGGTTCTGAAATAAACACAGGATATTTTAGTTGCTTTACTAGGGTTGAGTTAGTGGGTACCTTAGGCTTACCCAGCTAACCCTAGTTGGGGACTAGGATAACTGTTGCCCTTCTTCTTCTAACCAATAAACTACACATCTTAAATAGAATTAGCAAGTAACTACATGTCAGATAGTGGGGTTTCATGAATATTGGGCCAGACTACCCGTCCTTAACCAGGTAAAGTAATAATATGTACTTAGTGCCTGTAAAATGTACGATCAAAGGTGAGGAGGTAACAATTATTCCTTACATCTGTCTGACCTTATCACAATCCTTTTAACTGTATTTTCATTCTATTTTTAAAAATTTTTTATAATGGTGTTTTCTCTTCTTTGATATTCAAGCCCATGATTGTATATTTTAAAAGTAATTTGTGAGACATCCCCCAATAACTAAATTAAAAGTCAGACTAGAAAGTTTTAATTGCATGATATAATATAAATGATTATACAAACTATTTTTTCAAGAATAAAGTGTTCACATATTTGCCTAAAAGGTTGTGTGATCACATCATTCCAGGGAGTCCCCAATTCATATGGATATATTTTCTGAAGAAGAGAAACGTGTATATTTGTAAATATGTGAAATATGTATAAAGCGTCACATGAAATGTATGCATTTACTGCATTTTATACCATTTATGCCAATAAATAATGATGAAATTGAAGTCATTTCTGTTTCAGAGTATTATTATTACAGTGAAACCTCTTAATAATGAGCTTTGTTATAATGAGGTACCTGACATGGTGAGGTAACTACACAGGTCCAGGTTCTATGTGTTTTACTATTTGAAGACCTGATACAAGATATCTGATATTACAAGGTAAATTCACTAGGCCCAAGATGCTCGTTATAATGAGGTTTCACTGCATTCCTTTTATGTGAGGTAATAATTATGTTGGCAATTATCATCTATTTACCCCTGTAAGTACTACTAATATGTGCTCATATTTGAACGACATTATTACTACCATGCACATTAACATCAGCAAACGCATAATCATCACCACTATCATCACTTGCATTGTCATATATGGGGAAATCACTATCAACATCATCGTCATTAACATCATTATAAACATTGTCATTGCCTATTTTGCCAACTTCATCATCATCGTCAACATCATCATTACTGACACAACCTTTCTTTCAATGAAAAGACACCGATTTGAAATGTTTATATCACATAGTTCATGTATGATATACGAGTTTTATTGAAGTTTATAATAAAACTATATATATTCGTACTATCCACATATTTTGCACTTAATCCCCTGTATCAATTCACATGTTGAAGCAGATTCACAGATCAGTCCGGAGCCAAAAAGTGAAGTTAATAAGAACAAATACTTTTAGTACGTATACTGGTACACGCATAAACAAATTAAATTCAACATGGAAATCATTTACAGGGATCATCTGCGTAGCAATTACATTTAAGATGTAATTTTTTTCTGATATATACCTCTACATTACTTTATACCTGCAGTTATTATATTCCAAAGCATATACATTCAGATACGTAAATCCATCAATTCTTCTTTAAATTCAATTAGAATACTCCATAGGGAAAAAGAGTTGTGTGATTAATTTGTAGAAAGATCAAATTTAATATCTAATTATAAAGCAATGCCATGAAATACCAGTTATGCATTGTTAAACTTTTCTCACTTAGAAATGTTCTTAATTGTCTGTTTTTCCTTTCAGCATTTCAAACTAAACATTTGAAATCCATATTTCTTAAACAAAATATACAATTTCATAAAGCAATTTGAAAATACACCTGCCTCGTTAATAATCACTTTCTACTCATCAATTTGTATATATTTTTGCAATTATGTATATATACAAGTATAATTTTATCATACATGTACATGCATATTAAACAGCTATGCAATAAGCAATATTAGTACTCATCTAAAATTCAACATAGATGTATCACAGATACATTTTTATAATATACATCATTACATTTCATTACATGGTACTAAATAAATCATTATACATGTAAATACATTATCAAATTTTAAAATCAAATTATGAAAAAAATGTCAAAATTTCATATCATCAAAATACAGTAATACAGTTATACTGTATTTTTGTCCATGTGCAAATGTATCAATATACCTATGTTTTTAAAAGTCATACCCTATACTACTCATATCATTGACCCTACAACAGAACAACGCGTACGTCCAAAAATGACTTTGTGCTTTTGCCAGATATTGAGAGTTCAGCTATCTTGTCTCATTTAAATTACACAGATGATAGCACAACAAGTAACAAATCTAAAAAGGTTTTACCGTATGAAAAATATCAAGCCATCCAAATATACTAGTACAGTAGTCTGCTTAATTGGGTAGGCTTTTGCAAGGTGTACTTTACCCCCATGAGGGTGTTTCACAAAGATCCTAAGTTGAACTTAACTCTTAAGTTGGACTTAAACATTATGGAAAGCTGTAAGTTTCTTTGAAACAATTTTGTAAAATTTCTTTTTATAAGGCATAAAATGTAGATTTAAATCATTTACATTTTTGTATTATCAAGGAGTTTTCATGTTCTTGATGTACATTTATGAAAAGTATCAAATACTTGCATTTTTGCTTTTGAATATATTTTATTCCAAGGCTACAAATGACTTTCCATAATTTTAATTCCAACTTAGAGTTAAATTCAACTTAGGATCTTTGTGAAACACCCCCAGGTGTACTAGATTACATGGAAAAAATTCCCATAGAAATTTCCATAAGAAATATATGGAATGTTTGGTCAACTCCAACCCCTTAAACAAGTGTGTACCCCTTTAAACAGTACCCCATTATAAGCAGAGACTACTGTACTACTTTAACACAAGATCTATTGAACTAATTGGGAAATTGCATAATTTCCTGCTGGTGTATTTTTTACACATGTATCTGCACTATAAAAAAAATATAATGTAAATTCCAAAAGAAGAATTAATTATTTTGGATAATTAGCACTTGCATGGCACCCACTCTATAAAAGAAACATCACTTTGCTACAGGGTTTATTTAAATAACTAGCTGTACCCGCGGAAATCCGCGGGTTTTTGTGAGAGAAAGACGATGATGACATAACGACACTTTAAAACTTTACTAAATATCCCACAGTCATCATTTAAATAGTAAATAGACTCGGGCGATTCAATCCCACCCCACAACCCGTCGGGGCCCCGTCATCTGCTGTACAGCGTCACTAATCGCACAGAAGTTCAGACCTACTCTGATGTCAACGAGGGGCAAATAAGTTTGTAAAACTTTATAAGCCCACATCCAAGGTATATATCCAAGGTATACATCCAGCCAATGTATAACAAAATCATGATGGTTTAGTATCCACGCAAAGTTATTCAGTTATCCCCTATATTTCAAATGATCCATAATTTGTTCCGCTTGTATTAAAATAATATATGTTCATGTTCTTGCTAATAAAGTAGCTTCGCCGCTCCCCCCCCCCCCCCCCCCCCCACCCCCGCGGCTCCAATTGCCTGTATGACAAATAACCCGTCGTGTCCCCTACACGTTTCATATCATAAACTAAGTTCTCCCGCGTATACCTTTGTTCATATTCTTGAAAGGAATAGCCGTCTATACATGCATTGCATACTACATGAGCAGATACTTCCCCCATCCATTCTACCCCCACCCCCGATAATTTGTTCCGCTTGTATCAAATTAGATACAGTACACTATGTTCGTGTTCTTGCTAGCTTCGCCACTGCCCCCCCCCCCCCTGTGTCTCCAATTGCCTGCATGACATAACCCGTCGTGTCCCCTAAACAATTCATATCCAAACTAAGTTCTCCCGCGTATACATTTGTTCATATTCTTGTGAAACCCGATGATATATTCCTTTGAAGGGAATAGTAGCCGTGTATGCATTGCATAATACATGAGCAGATACCTAGCCCCACCCCTACCCACACCCCCCCCCCCCCCCCCAACCCCTCGGCGTCTCTTCTGGTACTGCATGGTAGCTTCGTGGCTGACTTAATACATCTTACCACAAGCTGGCGCAATTATAGTATCGTGTACGGTAGGGCGAATGAGATAGTGACCAGAGACGATGGTCAGTGTCAGTGGGCTATGCAAATAAACTACGGTTCGGTGGGGTAATTAGATGACTGCGCGACCTGTATACACGGCTGTACAGCCATTGCGCGTTGTATAACCGCAGCTAAATTGAAGTTGTTGCATTTTGTCGTCGATGCACTTACAAACACGATGCCAATCGGCAATAGCGATCATTACCATACCATCCACGTAATATAAATATTGATATTTATCAAAACCTGGGTAGTTTCGCAACGTGTTATATCGAAAATGGTTTCTCGATATATTATTTGTTTTATCTACTCCAATTTATATTCGTACAAATACTTTTACGGCGATAAATCGTTAGTCAATGCTCGGCGTCTTTAACGGGCAATTGACATTGCTGACTTTCCCTTTTCTTCGATCTGGACGACGACCACGGGGCGGGAGTGACGCGGGAATGCCTTATTGTCCTCCGCAAAACGTATATCCTTCGATCGCGACGGTCGGGGAGTCGCCGAATCCTCGGGGTGAGGATATCTCGAGTGGGACACGATTCGAGGGGTTGAAGCTTACCGTATTAATATAATAGATGCAAATGAAAGTCCTGTTTCCACTTGTTTTTGATAAATCACAAATTAAAAAGGAATAATCTTCATTTAGCATTTAACTAAATAATATACATGTACCACAGCCAAAAGAAAAACCCATGAATCTCAAAATAAAAATGTAATAGAAATCCTGTTACAGCAGTCTACAATAACTTTTCACACACATTGACTTTCTTTACCCCTCAAAAAAAAGAAAAAAGTGATGCTTATTTACAACAACAAAAAAGAAAATTATTCATATGTACAATATTTTGTTGGATTGACTACCTTCAGTTTATTATTTTCTAGATATTTCCCTTTATACATGTAGGCCTACTATGTACAAAGTATGTAAATACAAAAGGCAACTCTAAACTTAAAGGCATAATCAATGTGATGAAAACTCCAGATCCAAAGGAAACAAATTTAATGTAATATTACAAAGGAAAAGGGTTAATTGAAATAATGATGAATGCAATGAACATCAATATGATGAATTATTTTTTCATCAGGGGGATCAGACAATAGGTCTTTCATCCAAACAAAATAATTGCTTCACTAATTGACGCCTGGAATGTATTCTATAACTACTTGTACTTTCTCCAGAATATACATGTACAGTACTGGTACAAAAGTGTTCACTATCACATACATTATGTACAGAAAACAGTATTCTGAGATGTCTCTATAGATGCAGAAAAAAAAAATGAAATTCATTGCTAACGTAACAAAATTGTAAAAGTTTTTTAAAATTTATATGTAGAAAAATCTTCAAACTATTCTCACATACAATATTTTGAGATGTCTCTATGCTGAAAGTGACTAACTAATTTGAAATATTTATCAAAAAAATGTACAAGTTTTTCTTAGTTTGAAATTAACCAAGAATACTAAATAATATACCTTTTTAATGATATATTTGGGGCATTTATAATATACCTTTTTAATGATATATTTGGGGCATTATTCAACTTGTTTCAAGAAAGTGGACAGTAAACAGTGGCATAAAAAAGAAATAAGGTGTGCCCTCTCTCTCCCCCCCCCCCCCCCCCCCAATCAGCCTTATCTGCTCAATAATCATGCTACGCCACTGACTGTCAATATGTATTTACTTGAACCGATTGGCACTATACTGTTGGCAAGATTAATTTCCCTGTGAGTGTACACAAAAACATAAGAAGCTAAGACAATATCAGCATGAACATATAACGTAGCACCAGTATGCATAACACAAATATAAAGATTGAATATAACAAATCAGTGAGATTCACTTCTTTGTAAAGAGAAGTCTCCAGTTTAAAAAGCAACAGTTTGCTGACATCTGCGTAGTAGACAGCAGTGATGTAGTCAAGTCCGGACTCTAGGCTGTTTTTAAGCAGACTTCCACCTCGGCCCAGATGCCAAATGTAAAACAATGGGAAGATATACATGTATGTTTGATTGGAAATGATGGACTCGACTCCAACACTGCTTCATGTAGACAACGCAGTATAAGAGTTATTTGCCGAAACCAAAGTTTGTGTGTATTTCATATTTACTGTTACCGTGGCAACATAGCCATCGACAATGAATCTGATGATGTGTATGCCACATCCTTGTTTTGCAGAAAGATCAATGCCGATAGTACTACTGGAGGCATCAGTTCATTGCTGTCACCAAGTTTTTGTGTGAAATTCTCATTTATTGTAATCGTGGCAACATAGTCATTGACAATGAATCTGATGCAGTGTATGACATCCCTGTGTTGCAGAAAAATGCCGATGATAGTACTACTGAAGACATCAGTTCATCGTTGTCACAAGTTTTTTATGTGTAATTCTCATTTACTTGTAGTTTAATCGTGGCACCTCAGTCATTGACAATGATGGAGATAGGTATGACATCCTCATGTTGTAGAAAGATGCAGATGATATTACTACTGATGACTTCAGTCCTTTGCTGTCAAAAGTTTTGAGTGTAATTCTCATTTATTGTTACCGTGGCAACACAGACATTGACAACGACGTGGATAGGGATGACATCCTTGTGTTGTAGGAAGATGCAGATAAGATGGGGACGAAAGCATGACCAATGACATCAGAGTAAGTCCAGTTGGTTGTTTCAATCAGTCATCATCCGAGTCTATGTCACCATCGTCGCCATCGTCACCATCAGAGGCATTCTACAAGTTGTGAAGTGATATTAAAGTTGGGGGAAAGGAAAATAAGAAAGTTAGCGCCATCATAGATATTCTTTCATTTCTCAGAGAGAACAATCACTTAACCCATGGTCTACGAGAACCTGGTCTACTACATGTATGTGAGTAATATATGGGAAATTAAATATATCCAAATATATCTGAAATATATGCAAATATATCTTAAATATATGCAAATATATCTGAAATATATGCAAATATATCTGAAAAATATGCATATATATCTGAAAAATATGCAAATATATCTGAAATATATGCAAATATATCTGAAATATATGCAAATATATCTGAAATATATGCAAATATATCTGAAATATATGCAAATATATCTGAAATATATGCAAATATATCTGAAATATATGCGAAATCCCATAGGCAAAGGTGTTAAACCAGTAGCAATCTTTAACACTTGAAGATACATTATGGCAAAGGCAATGACAGGGAAGAATTTTTCAAGTAATGAAATATTATTTTTTATAATGAACTACCCACAAAGAGATTTACTTAGAGAGAAAAATTCTACATTTGTGTCTTAGTACAATAAACTGAAGTCACTTCATTTGTTTAACTATGCCACTGTACTGTGAATAAAATACCAAATAACTGATAAGAATGATTCCTAAACTAATTGACACACTTTAAACCTTTTGGTAATTGTTACATAAGGACGCAATTTGTAGATTTGATTGAAACAATTTCTAAAAGGTAGAGTTATTCTTATCTTTCAATACATCTATGCATTTGATTATTCATAATAGGCTCATTGCATGATAATATGATGCATTGAATTATAATATGATGCATTGAATTATAAGGTAATGTATGAATAAACGTAGCATTATTGTCTAAACAAGCTAACATTTAACAATATACATGTACAAAGAAGTAAGCTTATTTCATATTCTGCAGTTCTGTATTATTTACTTTCAGGAAAAATTTGATTTGCAAACTTATGACATATATATATTAAAACAGCGATGCATACCATAGTGAACTCTCTTATTCAGTTATATTCCACCACAAAAGTGATATGTCAGGCTAAGTAAAATAACAAAAAGAAACATTGCAATTAAACATTTTGGGGTTAACGCCACATCTGAATCCCTATCAGAAAATGTATCATAAAACATGTGAAATATATCTTGTTCAAACTAGGAAGAAAGTTGAGATCTAATTATGATTGGATGAATTTTTTAATTGGGAGAAATTTTAAACTTAAACTTAAAAAGAAAAATTATAAACAGAACCGAAGAAGAAATCAAATAACCTCACTTCGTATGTACATATCTAGAAATAATATAAACACAGCATAAATAAACTAAATACATGTATTATAAAGAAACTGAACACATGTATCAGTACAAAATAAGATGCACATTAATATGCATACAAAAACAACATGCACATTAATGGATGCAAACAAAAAAGGCATATTAAAGTGCAGATGTACATGTACATGTACGCAAGTAACATCAATAGAGAAGTTGTACAATTAGGCAAACAAACAAAATGAATTCATACAGAAATCAATCAGCATGACACAATTATTTACATTATGCAGTTGTTTACTGGTGGTGGAGGGAAAAGCACGGAATGTTCCACTCCCAAGGGATTTTATATGCTATTGAGGGAAGAGTAAATAATTCCTGAGACGTAGTCGAGGGACTTATTTTCTTCACGAAATAGCATTTAAAATCCTGAGGGGAACATTTCATGATTTTCCCCGACAGCAAAGTTAACAACTGTTTTATCATTACGTTTCACTAAGTTAGCCGTGATCTCCACCACGGTGGAAATCAACTCAACCATTTTAATAGCTTTCGTCAATATTCCATGCCCTGTTAACTGCCCCCCGAGACCTAGTGGCATTATAGAGATAATCTCCTCCGGTTACACGCAGTAAACCGATAAGAACGGTGTAAATGGTGATACAATTCTACTAGAGGCACGAATCTCTCAACCTCTCCTCAGGCCTGAGAAGCGGTTATTTTCTAACTTGGGTGAAACGTAATGTCATCTGAATTGCCATGTAACAGTGCCATGTAATATCCAAAAATATTACATGGCAGCTGATGTACTGTATTTACTAAGTCAGGTGATAATTAGTGCTGTTCCGCTTAACATCATTGTCACTTAATTTACATTTGATCTTAAACTTACCGCACACTACACGATCTGATTCCAATCTGACCAACAACTGTGTATCTGAACTAGAGCCAGACATGTGTATGTATTAACATGTGGTATAGTTCACATCCTTAAATGTTTATCCGATCAGAATTGGCTCGTGTATTGTGCAGACGGCTTTTAATACTCTATTCTGAAAGAACTAGCGAATAGTTCCCAGTACTTACGGTATTAGAAAATGTATACGCTATTACATTGACTAAATTGAAACTAGATAGGATTTCAAAACACGAAACTAGAAAGTTACAGTTCAATATCAATCTAAACCTTATGAAATATAATATCAAATTGATATGGGTTATGTACAATACTCCTCATGTTTTTAATAATTCATGTACAAGACATTCAAGGAGTTTGCAAGGAGTAAAGTAAACTTGGCAAAAAATGCTTTCTTAACCTGTTCCCTACTAGATGTTTGCAATCCCCATATAGTTTATACAGGGCCTATCAGGTCCCTGTAGGCAATCGGTTAAACCTTTCAAAACTATTTGATTTCGGTATAACCTGCATTCTCTATAAATGGACCTTGGCCTTTAGAAAGGGTCTCACATACATGTAGGAGTGGCAGGAATGAAAGGCATGGGAGACTATCACACAAACTGTGGCAGCCACAAGGCCTTTTTCCATCTGCATATCAAATTCCACTACCCTATAGGTAGTGACCACCTATATCGCATAATATGCATATATTATTAAGGTTAGACACTTCTAGTTAGCCTTTTGACAAGGTCTCACATCTCAATGGCAGGATCAAGTGGCATGGGTGATTATCAAACAGCAACAGCCACAAGGCCTTTTCAAATTTACCTGGCCCTCTCTTGAATTTCTTTTGTTAAATTATTCTACTCCATAAATAATAAGTCCAGTTTCATAGATTTCATTTACGTTTCATGGACCCTAGCTGTCCTGGATGAATCAACATCTACATAATCGTAAGTCTTACATTGCGCTAACCAATAGGAGATGCAGTGCTGGCGCAAGTCACAGGAGCATGACCAGGAAAAAGGGTTGGCGAGGCTCATTGGTTGAATCTCACTGACCTTATGAATAATTCATGTTAAGCAGATAAGAAGTGAATATAAGTGTGCAGATCAGATATGAAAAGTCCTTATGGCTGCAGCACATCCTATATACATGCAACTATTCGTTCGCCAGTCAGCCTACATAGCCCAAAGCATTTTCAGGACTACATGTAGTACAGAACGGGGTTAAAAACCGATAATGCTATTAAGATTTGATAGCTAAATCAAAGCATTATTTTACTCGCAACCAAGATGGGCATCACACACAAGACAATAACATTGATGCATCAAATACATTAGTAGCTTGCATGCAATGACAATGAGACACTGTTAAAACAAAACATGCACAATTATATACAAAGGTAGAAAATAAAGAAAATTAATATAAGAGAACAATTAAAACTTACACAAAATTAAACGATGAAAGCATGCAAGGATGTGAGGTGCGGTGAAGCGGAAGGGTTGCAACATACAGTAGGTGTAGTGTGGAGTATACAACGTGCAGAGATAACGAGCCGTAGCAAAAATAAAACTAGGTGCATGTTTTTGCGAAGAATCTTCAAGATATAAAATAAATACCTGAAGTAATTTGTGCAAACTCTTTCTGCTCTCTAGCTGTCACAGTTTAGAATTCAATTTTGATTAAAAACATTTTCTTAATCATTTTTCTGTTGATTATAGTGCAAGGAAAATGTACTTCTGGCCAAATATTTGAAAGAGGTAAAATCTTTAAAACCAGTCAAATCATCTTAATTATTGTGATTAAAATGAGCAAAGAAAAATGGGATTCCAACGGGATTCGAACCCGAGACCTCCGGATAAGAATTTCTTATCTCTGAGAAGATACTAATGGGTTCAATTTCATGAATGCTGTTATAAAACTATCAATCAATTTGATTTCCCTTTCACAAAAGTTTAGAATATCAATTGGACATATTTCACTGATAAAACAATTTGTTTTAACACCGAGCAATTCTGTATCCCTTTTGAGGTATCAATTATTTTCTTTTAAATCAATTCAATCAATTCATGCAACTATTATACTATATCACAGCAAAGTTGGGCGTGGTATAAAACACAGGTACACACAGTAAGATTTCAAAGCACAAACTCTATCTATAGTCTCCAAATAGGTTCACGAGATGCATTGTGGGTTGTGCACATATTGCAAACTAACAAACCTGACAAAACAGTCTCTTTAGAGGTACAATTTTGACAAGACAATAAATCAACAGACCATCGATCAAAGTAAGTTGAAGATAACGAAAGTCTTACTATGAAGTTTGGGTCGGATTGTTGGAACTTTGTTCTCGCAGCGTTGGTATGGTGATTGATGGTGAAGTTTCTTGAAGAGGAGGAAATATAGGGGCGCAGAAGATAGAGGGGGAGAGGGGGAGAAGAGAAAGACAAAAAACACGACCCCTTACCCTCCCCTTAAAGGGATCTAGTAACTTTGTTGACAAGTGCAAAAAGTGAGGAGTGATTAATAAAATGTGTATTTTTGTGATCCGATATGTCCACAGAATATTCCATGGTATATGAATGTCATACGACCGAGTAATGTGCGAAAACGCAAATTGATATTCGCTAACTCATTCAGTGCACTGACTTTGTTGACAGTTGAAAGTCACCACTAGAGACTTTCACATAAATCATTTGTTTTGTTTTCCTATTATTCCACTACACCGACGCAGAGCAATGTTTTAAATCATATAATTTCTTTGTAACGGAAGTGAAACTTGGTAAACCGAAAACGTGTTCCATGCTTTTATCGGTAATATGGATACAACCAGGTATGTGAAACCTGCTAGAGTTGCAAGAAAGTTTTGTGGATTTTTGACAATGTTACTAGATCCCTTGTTAAAACCATGGGCGTAGCGAGTTACGTAATACCTATTCAACTGGGGGGGATGGATGAATAGATCATCCCCCCCACTTGAATGGGTATCAATGTCATGTCTACGCCCGTGGTTAAAACACCCCAACTGACCAGTTGACACTAGCATAGATCCGTGAGCACTAGTTTATTTTGTCCAGGGGGATGATCTATTCATTAATCCCCCCTCCTAAACAAAATAAATGGGCACAAATCTACACCAGTGCCCGCTGATCACGCACACGCAAAACACAAATTGTTAAAACAAATATGACAAATGAAAGAGTTATCTCAAGACATTTTCGCTTTTTCCAAAATGTATTTTTCCTTTGATGTTGATGTTGAAAATGAAGTTATGATTGTAGATAATGGAATCATGAAGAAGTATGAATGTTTGTGGGAATGGTGGTGGAAGATTGTGGTGTCAAATCATATCACCGAATATGGAAAAGTATGAATATGATAAATGTGTATAGTTGTCTTTAACAAAACGACTTGATAATGAATACTTAAAATATTACAAATGGTTGTGAGCAATAAATGTGCTGTATGTAGAGCGAATTTTCTTCAATGTATAACATCTTTTCATATATGTTGCTCATATGATGAGTAAAATGGTTGTGCTTCTGATACAAACGTTGAATGATACAATGTATTTCTTTTTTCTAAAATAGAAGTGATGAAAACATGACATGCAACAAAATAAAAATATGTTGTGGTATGCTGTTTTTCGTAGTGCATATTCTAGTTTGTACAGTAGACTTTGCAAATGAGGAACACAATGGGGTTTTTTTATCAGTGCTTAGGGACCAAATGTTTTTTTTCTTTCATGCTATGGTTAAAGAAATAGAAGGAGAAAATAACGAAAGGACAAATAGAGACGAGACACACAAGTTACAAACATATTAGCAATCACTCGTTAATCAACCAATATGTGTTATGCTGAAGAGTAATATTGTGTTCACCCAAAGCAGACAAACAGACAGACAGACAGACAAACAAACAAAAACAAACATGATTTTACATTACACAATTAAAGCTGAAAACAATTCAATTACATTGGATATATAGGTGTTAATTATCAGATCAAATCCCAGAAAGAATTAACTTATTGAACTACCTAATTAGCTTCCATGAAAGAGGAAATGTCATAATTGATCTTCAATTAAATGTAAGAGATGTGATAAATATGAATCTCATACATTTCATTGGGACAAATTATTAATCAAGTATCAAGGCTAAATTTGTAGCACAATTCAAAATGTTAACTTGGCTAGCTGAATCTAATCTATGTCTCCCCTTCAGATTTCAAATTTTGAAATTAAATAATTAAAGTGAGCAACGTGTCACACAAAAAGGACATTATCAGTTGTAACAATGCACAATACATACAAAACAAACATAGCATAAAATATTCAAAATGAAATAATTAAAGGACAACGTTAAGGAAAACGGAACATAAAGTATCAAACTCATATGAATGCATACTAGTCGTAGAAATCAAAAAGTAAAAACAAAACTTGGTTTGTAAATTTGACAATGGCCAGAGGCATATATTTTCCATGATATTTGTACAACATTATGCTGACTGTAAAACACAGTGGTTGGTTACATACTAATCGGAGATTAACAAATCTTGGTTAAGGTCTCATCAATCAGTATACCTTTCACATCTGCGCTTATATTTTTATTTCTTGGAACTTTAAAATAAAACTTGTGCCTTGAAGCTGGTTATAGACATGTGATACACCTGGAATACAATCTCTAGTTTTGTCATTTAAAAGATCATATTTTTTTCCCTTCAAAATTGTATGGTTTCTTACAAACCACTTTTGTCAGTTAATATATATAATTACAAAATTAAATTCTGAAGCCCATAAAGGTCCAAATTGAACATGTTCATGCCTAAATATATTAGTCTCTAATATATATGTGTTTTTTTTAAGAAAGAAGAATATATTTTACAAAGGATAGTGGGCATTATGTTTGATGGATATATTATGTACATATTTATCACATAATTATGATATACTAATGAAAAAAACTCACAAAAATGTACTCGTATATATATTACTATACCAACATTTGCATATGACTTGTCTTCAACCGGAAAGACATTCAAGTCCAAAATAATCTCTTTAAACTCCAATAGGACTTGAAAACTTTAACATCTTCAATTACAAAACAATGCAAAAAATACACTCAATACTTTTAATTTTACAAGGTTCAGTAATGGGGACTAAAAACAAGAGTTAAACTGCAAAAATATAACTGAATTATCAAATCGATGAAGAATATACATGGCTTGGGTTATTCATCCAACAATTTTGTTTGAACAAAAATCACAATGAAACATTTTGAACCTCCACATAATCATTTAATGTCCCAATGTAAATCATTATTTAATTTAATCAAGCTGTCAGGTAATATATATATATAATTATTTTTCTATAAAATTGTCAACTTCAATACAAAGTCGGGAAATGAAAACTCGACAGTTCATAAATCCAAGTACAGTGTGGTATAAGATGTGAAATAAATAAAACCCAAATGTATACACAAATATACCCTGCAAACTATGCTACCATTTTATGTTGCTCAACTTGAACACTAATACCTTATAGACCCTATATTTGTAAGTAGCAGCATATAAAACAATATTTCTAGAAAAACAAACAAACAGAAAATATAAAATCTATTTTGGACCAATGCATGACATTCTGACCATTTTGATATTCTCTAATAAAAAATAAATTTCACTATGAAAAACAAAACATCCTTCACTGTTAGTTCAAAACGGGGGTAAAATCTTTATATAGAAAATACAGATGTATGTACATAGTATATTTACACATTCAAGAAAATACACACAACAAAACTAGTGGAACTACTTCAACCAAATTTCATGTAACTGTTTCGACTAGTGTGACATTAACATAATTCTGCCAAAAGACCGAGATGTACAGAATCTTATATACGATATTTATTGAGTTATGTTTTGAAATGAATCTTTAACAAATTTAAGCCAAGTTCTGGTCAATAACAATGAAAGGGAATAAGTGATGTTGTTCGTGATGTTGTTTGAATCATCAAGTTTTTTTAAAACCTCAGCAGTTCTCTTGCACCATGCAGTTTCCCTCTAAATTATTAAGGTACTTAACCCATTCCATTTGATATTATGAAATCCTCATAGACTTTTTTAAATAGCCCACCATGTTCCCAAAGGAAAGGGGGTTAACAAGGTGTTTTTTGTGCCAAATTTCCTAAGTTACTTTTGGGAGATTTATGCCCAAATTTTGATAGGATCCTTGGGATACTTTCAAATGTAAACAAACCAACGCCAAATTGCATTACTGTATAATCTCTGGCCATATAACATTTAATTTACATAAAACTATCACAAGTATCTCAGTGGATCCAGCAGATCACAGAAACTAACCCATTGCCTATGGAAACCTGGTGGGGCCTGTATAAACTCTATGGGGATTGCAAATTATAGTGTGGAACTGTTAAAGTGGCAACAAAGTAATACAAATTCCCTTTATTAATGTAAATGAGTAATGCTGAAGATATGTAAGTTTTAACTCATTCAAAACAATTTGTATCCATAAACTGCCACCTAAGTATTTTAGAGATCAATCTTGAATTCGTAATATTTTGTTATCACATTTGAAAGATATTCAGTCAATCTCTGGGCATGCATGTGTTAATGACATACCATCATTCAGCAGCAAGAGGTGTTAACTCCATAGAAATTGTAAAGAACTAACGTCCTTCTACTCCTCTGCCGATTATACAGCACATGGATTTGGTCTCTGCGTTTCAAGATAGATTTTTTTCTTCCTATAACTACAATAATATATAGCACCTATTAGAAGCAGTATAGTGTACATGTACATGTCATACAATCTACACTCATAAACAACATGGAAATTGAAATTCAAATAGAAATGGTTTGAAACAAGATTCTAAAACATATATAGTGATTGTGATGAAGAGACAAATGATTTATTGACAAAAACACCGATGGAAAAATTGTAGAGAAAATTGTGAAAATCAACTCTTACATCTGAAAAGCAAAATAAGTAGTAATGACCATGAATTACCCTGAAAACTTATGTTTGATTTTAAACAAATTGTTCCCGAAGTTTGAAATGCAATGTTATTTGTTATCCCAGTGGTAAACTGTGCCATAAAGATGAAATGATGGAATATCACATTATCATCGGTGCAATTGGTGCAAAATTTGGCACAATAATGCACAATGATACTTTTTTTTAGTGAAATTTTTGTATTTATTCGTTTTGATATTAGCAGCATTTTGATGCATTTTCAGTGACATACATTATATTTCTTTAAGGACATACATATGAAATATTTGTCAAATAAAAGCCTCACTCATTTTGAAAATGGTTTTACTAATCTTATTTGAAAGAAATCTGATTAAAAACGATAGCAAGTGTTCCCTATTTTGAAAACCTTAAGTACATGACAAGATGACAACCATTTTTCAAAATAATGACAAACACATATTTACAATCACAAAGTTATTGCCATGGTAACAAATACAATTACAAATATTCTTCTTCTCAAAAAGAAAATGACGTACAAATAAATCAATTTCAAACAAATTAAATCAAAAACAATAAATCATTTTTGGGGAATTTCACTCAACCGCTCTGCAAGGTGCAATAATTTCAATTCTGAAAATGTTGCACTCAATTTTAAAATTGCAGAGTACAAAACAAAACAAAATCAAGAAAACAACAAATAATACCATTTGCATAAAAAGAAAATTTCAGCTATAATTGTATTTCTTTTCTATATAAAATATACTATTACTCTGTTTTCAGTTGAACATAGAAAAGAACCGTGAAGGCCAAAATAAGCCAACTTGCACTAATACAAACATGTATGAACATAATAAAATTAATTCCGACTGATATTGATGATTTGAAAATGACATGCAGCTTCGTCTACTACCAATTGCACATACACATACACCAATGTTCATGATTCGTTAACACGGTGATTTAGATATTCAATGATATATTCAATCTACCAAAAACAGTCACTCAAAAGTGTTACATATTCTCCTTCTTTGGATGACTGACATATAAAAGAAAAACAAAACAACAACAACCCTCAATATGCTAGAATATGAAATATAAGCTCTTTGTATATATACAGTGTCATAATCTAAACGTAATCTGTACATAAAAATACATTAATCTCAAGATGTATTAATTAATAGTGCATCTCTTTCTTTTTATATCAACTGTATGGGAAAGCTATATCCGTCTTTCCATACGATGCAAAATACATGATAAAAGAAACACTTTCAAATTGCAATATGCAAACAAACAATAATCTTTGGACGTTGCGATCATATATACATCATTATTTCCCAAAATAAGTTATCAATTAGAAACTAAAACATTCATATTAATGACTACAAATATGTCAAGCCAGTCAAAAGATATTTTAAAAATCACATCAAAAAGGGAAATTTGAGGTATCCGACATTGAATGTGTGTGTGGGTTGTTGGGGGTGGCAACGAATTGACTGGGATCAAACGAAATGAGTGTCAAAATGTTCAGAAGAACTGAGGATAAAGAGGAAGGGAGAATTGGCAGTGTAAAAAGAGAGTGAAAAGGAAGTGTAACAAAGGATAATAAATCACAAATGGTTGTGAGCTTGGTTGGGATAATGTATTTAGTATAATATAGACAGAGTGGTTTGGACAAGGGATTAACACTGATACGGTGCTGCACACTGACTGATATACCACGAGAAATACTGTACAGGCACACTCAAAATGTCATGCAAGGATCTATCTAGGGCAAAGGCAACGTTACCCCCCTTTGTGGAAACTAGGGGGGCAACCATGGAGCCAGGGTAATTGAAAAAAGGGGATAGGGAGGGGGAAGAGGAGGGGGATCAAGAGTTGTTCCCTTGGTGGTAATGGAGTATCTTCTTTGCTTATATGTGAAATAACAGGTCTCAGTCTCATTGTAGCTGTAAGAAATATGAAGTGGCAAGACTCTTTTTCATGATTTAAATCAATGTAAAGACAGTCCATCAAATCACTCTCTCTGTGGAGATACAGGCGGAACCATCTTCAAGTTAGTCAGAAAAAACGTATGTTCTGCCTTCACGTGTCCCTCCCTTAAGGCAGGGGTGGGGCGATTCATAATACTTTTGAAGTGGGGTATGGCTACTACCCCTTTAAGCACTGAGTGGGGGCAATGTAGTGGGTAGTCGATTTTGAGGGTGAGGAGGAGGGGTACGAGAGGAAAGAAATGGTGAAAACCATTTCAAGGGGGGGGGGGGGGGAAGAGTTTATCACACCACCCTCTACGAGAAGAGGAGCAAAATGAAGAAGATAGTTGATTAAGTTGTTCTCTGTGGGGGTAAAGGTGGTGCCTTCTTGCCTTTAGTCGGAGAACCAACCGTGCTCAATCTTGTTGTGTCGCTCCTCTTTGGTGGAGGTGGGGGTCTCGATCCCTTCTGGGGAGGGGCCATATTACCCCCTGTGGGGAACTGAGGGGGGCGCATATTAACAGAGGCTGAGGGGGAGGGGGAAGGAGATGGCGAGGAGCTGAGAGAGGAACTAGGGCTCATAGGAGGGCCATAATTAGGGGTGTAAGATGAGACCTGAGAAGGTGATCCATTGTTCATGTGAAGTGCCCCTTTCATGTTTGGTTTCGGTGCCGGTTTTGGGGACATCGGCTGGGGCCGGTCGGTGTAAGATGGCTTTGGTTGCACAACGGGGAAGGGAGGACTACTATTAGATTTGTGATTGAGTGTAGGTCTTGGGGATATTGTGGGCTTGGGTGACATGGGTGGAGGGATCTTCCCCGAAGGTGAAGGTTTGGGGGATGGAGGGGGTTTGTCCCTGATGTTGACATGAGCGTGTGACGGGGACTGTTTATGTTGTTGGTGGTAGGGTGAGTTGTGTGGTTGGTGTTGCGGAGAGTTGTGGTGGTGTTGCTGAGAGTAAGCCTGCTGCATTTGAGAGTGTGATTGCTGTTGGACAGATGGCTGAGAGTAAGACTGATTGCTGGGCGGATGTGAGTTGGGAGGATGGGAAGACTGGGTCGTATAGTGAGGTTGATACGACTGAGCTGACGTGGGATAGGATGTGTGGGACTGAGCTTGGGACTGATATTGCTGTTGCTGTTGTATCGTAGGTTTTGCTGCCACCGTGTGCCTGTTTGCCGTTGGAGGCGGCGTTTTAGGTTTAAGGACGTTATTGAGTTCATTCAGAAAGACTGGACTGTTTTGCTTGACATTATTGGGCTGCTGCTGAGCGCGATCTAACGACATTTGCCTCGGCAGCTGAACCTGCGGGCGAGGTTCTACATGTTGCGTAGGTCTCTCAAACGAGACATGCCTCTGGATATTGTGCTGTTGCTGCTGCATCTTCCTATCTTGCTGCATGTCCTGGAGTTGCTGTTGGCGCTGCTGGGCCAGTCTCTCCTGCTCCAACTCCTGCTGGCGTTGCTGAGCCAGACTGCGCTCTTGCATTTCTTGGTGTTGTTGCGCCATGTTCCTCTCCTGCTGCATCTCCTGGAGCTGTTGCCTCTGCTGCTCCAGCATCTGCTGGTGTTGACGCTGCTGTTGCATCTGCTCCTTCTGCTGCAGCTCCACCTGCCTCTGCAGCTGGAGCTTCTGGTGCTCAAGCTCCTGCTGGATTTGCTGCTGCTGCTGCTGGAGCTCAAGGAGCCTCTGTTGCTTTAGTGCAATCTCCTGGTGGCTCTGAGGTGGTGGAGACGTCGGTTGTTGTTGGTTGACACCCCCCGTGTTCGTCATTGGGCGGCCATACACCGACCCATCCTGCTGTGCCTTGGTGGACGTGGTGGTGTGGGTGTAATGGTGGTAGTCCTGCGCCTGCATCCCTTGGGGCGGCATGGAGTGGGTCCCCTGCACCTGCGCGTGGCTTGAACCCTGAGCCTGCATGGTCAGTGTCCCCGGCTGCTGTGGATAGGAGTGAGGGGAGGTACTGGATGAGCCGGGAGTGTGCGACATGCAGTGGTTGAAAAAGGACGGGGGAGGAGGGCTGGGGGAGCGTGCGGAAGCGTGCTGCTGGGGTGACATCAAGCTATCGTGAGCGTGAGATGATGATTGCGGTGCTACATATGCGGTACGCGATACTAAACTATCATGAGCGTGAGATGATGAGGGCGGTGATACGCATACGGTGTTATGGTTAATAATGGGGTTAGTAGAGATTGCAGATGGGTTAGTAAGCAGCGGAGGCGGATGCGAGGGAGGGGACGGAGGCGGTGAATCATAATCATGCTCCGAATCATAACCAGGACTTTCGTCAAATGGAATCTTCTCTTCCAAATCCTCTTTAAACTTAACCCGTTTCACACATGCACTTGCAAGGCTGCCCCCACGCTGCCGATGACCCAAAATCCCACCACCAGGTGCTCGACACCCGACTTGGGTGTCCGAACTCCGTCGCATGCTTGATCTAATCGGCACCTGACACTGCCAAATTGGTTCATTCGCCGTCGTAGTTGGCACCGTCGATGGCTTGGTCCCACTGCCGCTATCAGCAACCGTCACCGAGACAGCATCGTGTTGCTTAGCGACTACCTGCACCCGTGTTACAGCAGAGTTATTGTTATTACTATAAATGTCAGTATAGGATGATGAAGATGATGATGGAGAGGAAGATGCGTCTAAAGCATGACTATAACTACTTGCCTGATGCTGCATAGCGACGGTGTTGGAGACGGGAGGTTGAGGTGGAGGGGTGGGGTTGTTAGAGGGCGCTCTAGTTATCTCGCTCTCAAGGTCCAGCAGAGCCTTTTGGACGTCCATGTCGATGGCATTGCCCGACCCTGCCTTGTTCTGGTTGCCAAGCGAGGGCCTGTTGTCCAGAGATTCCTACACAAAACAAAGAAGGGAAATTATATCAAATTGATCAATTTCAAATGTATTAATGTTCTCATAAAAATTAAGTTATTCTTGGTGACCAGAGATTCCTACACAAAACGAGAAAGGACATTTTATACAATGTATTAATTTGAAATGTATAACTGTCCCCATAAAAACCAATTAATTATCGTATGGCAGCTTAACATCAACATAATTATACATCAATATTCAGAAATCTTTGTAGTAATTTATAGTAACTCACCCATTTTATCTCATGACTACCTATCAAAGATTTGAATGTAGAAATAACTAGTTAATTTCACTTTTTATTATCTATCATATTATTGAAGGGTTGACAGAACACAATTGCTAAGACTTTTTTTCACAGTACATTAACATTAATAATTAAGTAGAGTTTGCAGTACTAACCAGATAAAACAACAACATCTAACATAACTACATAAAAACAGTAAAGTGTCAAGGCAGAATCGAAGTAAAGAAATCAAACAAAACGTGTCACATCCGTGCATAGGTTTAACCCCCAGAGGAACAAAAAAGACATAATGAAATGATACAAACCTCATCCAAAATCCTGCCTGAGGGTAGGGATGATGATCGCATGCTGTAGCGCTCCTGAACAACAACAAACATACAATAGACATCATGCAACGTGGGATGCATACTGAACAAAGACATGCTAATAGCAAACATACATCTATATCAAGGAAGACAACAAAAAGCAGGGCTTGGAAAGTTGGAATTATCACCGGCCTACATGTACCAAGTGCCATAACAAAATGTGACCGGCTATAGCAAAACCCGGCACCTGTCGGTAATTCATGTTATGAAGAAACATGCATTTTAAGTTCACACAATGCATGTAAAAGACCTGTGATTGTAAAATTGAAACAATCATATCTTGGCAAATTATTGACCAATTAGTTAGAACAAAGCCTCAAATGAAAGCTAGTGATGAGGCCTATATGTAATGGTATGGTATGAAAATCTACATTTTGATTTTGATCAACAAGTGCCGGGTTTTGCTATAGCCGGTCACAGATAGCTTTGGGTCATCTAAAGTTTATTGATGCCAATGTTGACTTGCCTATTGAACTTGACAACCAAATATTGCCCAATCTTTTAATTGTTTGTATGTTGTCTATGTTTTTGAACTATCCAAATCCATTTTTTGGACACCAAAACTTTGCAAGTCTTGATTTTACTTGTCGAATAAGGTTACTATGAAAACTAGTTAACTTGTATCCCTGTGAAAAGTCATCACATCAGAAAGTGATATGAGAATAGCTCTAGTTGATTTCGATACAGTCAACAAATTATCAAACATCAGATAAAAATCAGATATGACAGTAAAAACGTTCTTGAGAGACACAAGCAAATTAAAATCAATACATGATAACAGAGAAGCTTTCTTTCACAGAATACTGAAGAGAAACTCAAATATAAAAAATTAAATAATATTTTTAAAGGGGTAGTTCAGTTTTGGTATAGAGGGTGCTGCACAAAATAATTTTTTTGTGAGATAATGAAAAACTGAGTGTAAAATTTGAAAGAGCATACCACATGTACATGCTTCAGAGGAACATTCAAACAGAAAATATACTGGGCAAAATAATGTATACACAATAACAAGAGAAAACTAAGAATACACACTCTTCATCTATTCGACAGATATTATCCTCAATAATACAGTATTTTTTCTTCTAAAAAATGACAAATATATTTTGATGATTTTAGAATTCTTAAAGTCATCCTACATAACAAATCACAGCTATGCATTTTCAAACAGTATCACAGGAAAGTAAACAATAAGCTAAAAATTACAACAAATAAAATAAACATGGAAATAATATTACACACACAATATAGGGAAACTCTAGAAAATTGATTATTGTATAAAGCGAAATGATGTCTGAGATTCAAACAAACTTGAGGAAAAGGTTGTAACAAGCAGAATTGGTCAAGGAATAACAGGCATAACCTTTTGTATTACTTTCCACATTTTTCTTCCCTTTCATAGGAGCAACAACATTAATTCATGCATAATCATAAGGACATAATGGGTAAGATAATTACTCTTTGTATCGTGTGCGGAGTATCAGACTCCTGGCCTTTCTTCCATGCATTGGAGAACATATTGCCCATACTGCTCTTGCGATACTGCGCCGACATGTGAGGTAAGACCAGCGGAGCCGGGTGAATGCCGTGAGGTAATCCTAAGTGTGGAAACAAACACACGAATCGGTAACAACTCATACTGCAATAGGATTAAGAACTTATGTATCAGCTCTCTAAAACTTATGATATCTCCCTTGCTGCTCTTGCGATACTGCGCCAACATGTGAGGTAAGACCAGGGGGGCTGCGTGAATACCGTGAGGTAATCCTAAGTGTGGAAACAAACACACAAATCGGTAACAACTCATATTGAAACGAGATAAAGAATTGGCGTATCAGGGGCCCGTTTCATGAAAGGCTCTTATCTATGTTCGTACACAACCATATTGGTATAACTTTGACATTTACGGCAACACGTGTTGTATGAAATCGTCTTTGATATTATACTTCCAACCTTGTCCTTTGTGATCGGAACAAACGCCATCCGTAAGTCCGTAGATCAGTCACAGTCATGTGACAGTTAAGACGGTCTTTAACAGCTAAGAGCCTTTCATGAAACAGGCCCCAGCTGGCCAGCTCTCTAAACCTTATATCTCCCTTGCTGCTCTTGCGATACTGTGCTACCATCAAAGGTAACACAAGGGGTACCGCGGGAGTGCCATGAGGTAATCCTAATAGTCAAAATAAACACAAGAACAGTAACAACTGATAACAAAACAAAATAAAGAACTTAATGTATGTATCGCCTCTCTAGAAATCATGATACTGAGTGTGATAATTATATTTCCACTGCTGCTCTTGCAATAATGCGGCGTCATCGAAGGTAACATCAGGGGCCCTGTGTGTTTTTTGTGAGGTAATCCTATGAACAAATAAAAAAGGACTCATACAACCATGAAGAAATATATTCATTGTTCCTTACCTGCAATATGACAAATTGGCAATGCCAGCCACTTTGATCACTAAAACATACTTGCCAACATTTGAAAGTCAGAAAACTGAACGCACATTGGAAGGGGGTCCAGGGACCCGCCGTAGCGTAGGGCCCCTAGTGGGGGTGCAGGGGATAACACCCATGGTGGGGGTTCAGGGGGCAAAGCCCCTGAAGCTTCTAAGTTTCTGCATGTTGTGAAACCCCATGATGCTTTTATTTTATTGGTAAATTTAAAGTTAAATAATTATACAAATACATTATAGTATACAAATAGTATTATTGAAAAGAAAAGAAAAGAAAAAAGATTGGCAAGTATGCTAAAAACTTGTCGAGTGAGAGTGATAAGGGCGTTAAGTCTTTTGGGGGCTAAAAAGACCGGGGGGTGTTTCACAAAGATTATAAGTCAAACTTAACACTAAGTTGGACTTAAAAATTATGGAAAGCCATTTGTTGCTTCAGAATTCAACATATTCAAGAGCCTAAATGCAAATATTTGAAACTTTCCACAAAATTTCACATCAATAACTTGAAATATCTTTGATAAAAGGAAATGTAATAATTTGTATCACAATTGTAGGCCTGTTTAAAGATCTTGTTTAAATAAACGATTGGCTTTTCATAATAGTTAAGTCCAACTTAGTGTTAAGTTTGATTTGGGATCTTTGTGAAATACCCCCTGGGGCATCCCCTTTGAAGCCAGATTGTCAGATAATAATTATATCTTATTTTTCCAATATTTATCAACAAATTAAAGAGATCTACATTGGATTTCTACCTAGTTTCCAAAACTTTCAACATGATTATCTGTCTTTGTGCCCTTCTCTTCCTCAACCGACAAACTGAAAAGGGAAATTGAAAGCAATAGATGCATTTATCTTCCAGTGATATTTAATATGCGAGCTTTGTTATATCAAAGCGTTTTTGCTTGCCCAACTCTATCCAGCATCTACGAATGATAGTATTAAGTTCATTTTAATTTAGTAAGAATATTGTTGGTAATGGAAGACCTCTGCAAATCTTTACTATCAAAATGAGGGAAATACAACCATTATAAGACGCTAAGTTGAGATAGCAAAGTGGGAACACTGCATAGAAAAAAGGCTTTAAATATTGTACTATGATAAAGCCATTCCAACTTGTGAATCCTGAATATTGGGTTGGAAGAATTATGCATCACATTATGGAATAATAACAATGATAATGATAAATATATATTTATAACGCACTCACATATGTCGTTAGACACTCGTGGCGCACAATCATCATTTTTCCCCCTGGTCAACTGGGCACATTTCAAACCTGTGCAATTATCTTGTGCACTTTCTCTACTCCCAGGGGATCATACTAGCTGCGAGCAACCTTATTGATGATCACGCCAATTATCATCACACACAGCACATTTTATTTGCTGTGTTTTTTTCTGGTCTATGGATTCAGTACAAGAATCATAGTTCACTTGAACCATGTAATTCAAATTTACTGATGCCTGAAGATGTTAATTACCCAAAGATAATCATTGAGAGAACAATGAAACATAGAATTTAGATTTTTGGAAAGAAATACTTTTAGCATGGATTATAGAAAAGAACAGATTTCCAATATAAAGAAAGGACTTTTTTTTTTAGATGAACCAAGCTGTTGTCAGTACTTAAAGCAATTTAACATAATTATATAAAGCAGGTCTAATATTTCGGATAAAGGAAATTTTAGAAACAAGTACCAAAAAGCCATACCATAAAAGAAATGATAGCAATAGAAATATAATTTTGTATTTCATAAATTATGATGCATTTGATGCATATATTCATCAAAGCTTTATTTTTTGCTTTTGCCTGCATTAACACTTCACACCAGAATGTGTCATATGAAAGGTTGCTAATATAGATGCCTAGTCCCACACAATCTTTTATGATAGAGTTACTTGGAACTTTAGCCACATCTGGTATTAGTTGCATTAGTTAGATATGACATCCATATCTTCGAGAAAACCTAGTCAAGCTTTGCAAACTTGACTAATCTACAAACTAGAGAGGGGGAGCAAAATGTACAAAGGCTACTATATTGCTTGCATAGTCCCATACACACAAAGTTTTGTTAGAAACCAATTTTAAACTGAGCTACCACATTGTTAAGTTGATACCACATACCATGATTTGCAGGTAGGCTTGTCAAGCTTTGTGAACTCGAACTAGACTACTTACTAGACATTGAATCAGTTTCAGAGACTGCATACTATAGAGAGAAGTGGTATAAGTGAGGCTGCTAGATTGCTTGCCTATAGTCCCATACATACTATTTTGTGTTAGAAACTAATTTTACCCTTATTAAACACATCCACACTAGCTACTACATTGTTAGTTGCTACCACATACCAAGAGTTGTGGGAAGGCTAGCTCGAGCTAGACTGCATACTAGAGAGAGAAGTGGTGTAAGTGAGTTGCTAGATTGCTTGCCTAGTCCCATACATACTATTTTGTGTTAGTAAATAGTTATACCCCTAGCTACCACAGCGTTAGTTAAAGGGACTTAGTAACATTGTCCAAATCCTCAAAATAAAATTTTAATTCTAGCGGTTCCATCATACCTTGTTGTATTCGTATTAACAATAAAATCATTGGACCGGTTTCGGTTTTTAAAATTTCCCTTTCGTTACAAAGATATGTACGATTGAAGTATTCAGAAAGTATTAAGAAAAAGTATTAAGAAAAACTCGCCCAGAGTTTTTCTTACCGTGTACAAAGTGAGTGCAGTGAGTTAGTGAATATCACTTTGCATTTTCGCTCATTACTTGGCCATGCAATGTCCATTTGACTTGAAATTTTCACACAATACCCTGTGGACATATCAGATAACAACAATATACATTGCATCAACCCTTCATCACTTTTTGCACATGTCAACAAAGTTACTAGATCCCTTTAAGCTACCACATACCATGAGTTGTGGGAAGGGTAGTCGAGCTTTGTGAGCTCGAGCTAGACTTGCCTACTAGAGAGAGAAACAGTATCAGAGAGGTTGCTAGATTGCTTGTCTAGTCCCATACATACTATTTTGAGTTAGTAAATAGTTATACCCCCTAGCTACCACAGCATTAGTAAGCTACCACATACCATGAGTTGCGGGAAGGCTAGTCGAGCTTTGCGAGCTCGAGCTAGACTGCATACTAGAGAGAGAGGCGGTATCAGTGAGACTGCTAGATTGGGACATACTCTCTGCGCTTGACGCATACTCGGCCATCTCTCGTTGCGTGTCGTTGTAGTTGTCCAGCAAGATCTTGTTGTACTGCACACAGATTTAAAAGAAAAGAAATGATAACTGTACATGTATAAAATAAAAATACACAAATATAAAAGGTGAAAGAAAAGTTTTTCTGATTGCCCAATTTTGTTTATCCGCAAATGTGATGGTACACCCAAAAGTATTTAGTGATACATACAAAAATAGAGTTTGTGATATGATCATAAACAATATAATCATGTTGAATTTAATTTTCTTATAATTAATCAGACAAATGGTAAAGTTTATATTCTAACAACGTCCATATAGACTAACCTAATTCAATTATGTATTACACCAGTGGGCAAAATGTTTGCATCAAATACTGTCAGCTCAATTTCATCTAATTTTAATTGATTTTCAAGAATATGGTTGAATGCTCAACCCATTCCCTTTGAGATTATACTATATGTGACCGGCTCTGGCAAAACCAGCAACTTTGACACAAAATGTAAAATTTAGCTTTTGATATGATGTTGTTGTGTGGATTTTTCTCTTTATTTTGAGACCGATTTTATGCCGATTGGACAAAAATTGACGAAGTTATGATTTTAAAATAATTTTTCTTATTCTGCTAAAACAATGGAGATAATTGAGGTTAAAGTTCAACACTCAGTTCAAAAGTGTATGTCATTCTTGATTTTATCCTAAGATATTAGCCATTTTCCCGATAATATTTCGGAATTTCGCATATCTCATTAGAAACTAGAATAGTTGCTTAACAATATGATACTAAAAATATGTCCATTTCATCCCTGAGGTCAATTTTTGACCGTTTCAGGCCATTTACGCAAAATCGTTAATGTGGCGAAGTTGCTGGTTTTTCCAGAGCCGGTCTCATATTCCCTTTAGATTGAGTTTTTGGTGCGCATACCTTTGCTAATCTGATCCCAGCCACCCATCTCTGGCATGTCCTGTAGTCCTCAGCGCACACATACTTGATGTACTTCGACTTCTGCTGGATTTGCGGGTGCTGAAGAATCAAAAGAGTGGAAAAGAAAATTAAATGAGAATTAGTATCTTGTTGAAGGGAAGATCTAGTTAGGATCTAAGGGAATATTATTTTGAACTAGGCTAGTTTGTGTGCCAAATAACACTGAGCCAGTGTATTGTAACGCACCGCGCACGAGGCATTCACAAAATGGCACCGCTCATCCGATTTATGAATCCAACCACCTTTAAGCAATCATTCTCTGGCAGGTTCTGTACTATCAGCAAGCAAATAGTTGATGGATACTTAATGCATATTTATGGATACCACATCAGACAGACATAGAAATAATGAAACGTGATAAATAAACCAACAACCTGCTCAAACTACATCCAACTCAATATCCGAATAAGATCTGAGCAAATCAGATTCCAATTGTCAAATGACAGTTTGATATTCATAATTTACATATAAGTATTTAACAATTGCCTTTTCTAGTCTAATTGGCCCGTATTCACAAAGGAGGTTTGTACAAACCATGGTTTGACCAAGGTTTACATCTATGGAGTGCCATTTGTAAACTGATGGAGAAGGAATGTAAACTCCATACTTGTTAACAATGTTGATTTACAATTTACGGTATGCGAGCAGCATTCCATAGATGTAAATCATCGTCAAACCATGGTTTGTACAAACCTCCTACAAACCTCCTTTGTGAATACGGGCCAATGTATTTAAATTATGCCAGGTTAACAGTACAATGCATATATATTTACCTTGAGAGCAAAGCAGTGGTCAAAGGGGGCCTTGTACTTCTTCTTCCAGGACACTCCTGAGTACACATTGATGTGCTCAAACTGCACCAGGCATACGATGTCCTTTGATGACTGAAAGAGAAATAAATATTTCCATAGAAACAAATGATTTTTATAAGCATTAATGACAGAAAGAAATACACAATGACATTGAATTTGAACTCAAAACTTCATGGAAATTATTTCATCTTTCTTCCAGGACACTCCTGAGTACACATTGATGTGCTCAAACTGCACCAGGCACACGATGTCCTTTGATGACTGAAAGACAATTAATAAAGAAAACATTAATATTTTCCATATAAACAAATGATTTTATGAGCATTAATGACAGAAAGAAATACAAAATGACATTGAATTTGAACTCCAAAAATCTTCCAGGACACTCCTGAGTACACATCGATGTGCTCAAACTGCACCAGGCACACGATGTCCTTTGATGACTGGAATAGAAATAAGAAGAATACAATTATATAAATTAATTAAATAAATAATTTGACATTTCATGTCCAACTCCTCAAAACTTTTTACTTTTACTTTTGATTTACTTTCACTTGGCTTTTTAATTGACCCCCCCCCCCCCCCCCCCCAAAAAAAATAAAAATAAAATATATATATATATATATATATATAAGCGAGAAGTGAACTAATACATACAGCTTCGGTTTCTTCCAATATATAAATAATTGCAAGGAGTAATCATAAATGATTGAGAAGGAAGAATAATAGTAGGCGTAGCTTAATAAGCAATGTTCCTCCTTTTAATCCACCAAATGAAAAAAGGCACTGGTCGAAAAATTGGTCTCCGCCAGGACTCGAACCTGGATCTCCGGCTTGGAACGCCGATGCCTTAACCACTAGGCCACGGGGACCGTGTGATTAAAGACAGATCCAGTTCAGGTCATTGGCGAGCCAATCTCTCGGCCCTTTGTACTCAAGTATTCATGGGGAAGGAGTTACGAACAATGCAAGCCGCCTTTACTTCAGCTGGATCACAATAGAGTGATTCAAGTATTAGTTAGAACATATATATATAAGCGAGAAGTGAACTTGAATCACTCTATTGTGATCCAGCTGAAGTAAAGGCGGCTTGCATTGTTCGTAACTCCTTCCCCATGAATACTTGAGTACAAAGGGCCGAGAGATTGGCTCGCCAATGACCTGAAACTGGATCTGTCTTTAATCACACGGTCCCCGTGGCCTAGTGGTTAAGGCATCGGCGTTCCAAGCCGGAGATCCAGGTTCGAGTCCTGGCGGAGACCAATTTTTCGACCAGTGCCTTTTTTCATTTGGTGGATTAAAAGGAGGAACATTGCTTATTAAGCTACGCCTACTATTATTCTTCCTTCTCAATCATTTATGATTACTCCTTGCAATTTTTTATATATATATATATATATATTTTTTTTTTTAAATCGCAATTTTGTGATTTCTTGCAACTCTTTATAAAGCAACACCCCCCACCCCCCCCCCCCCCCCCTTGTCACATTTACCTTTGATTTGCCCTTAGGGCAGTAGTATAAGCCTGACCCCCTCAGGAAAAAGAAGTGCTACTTCCACGACTTCTTGCCCTCCTGTCATGGGCGTAGATACTTACGTAATACCTATTCATCGGGGGGGGGGGGGAGGGTGAATAAATAGATCATCCCCCCTTGATGAATAGGTATCAATTACAGATCTACGGCCATGCCCCTGGTCCAATTTACCTTTGATTTGCCCTTAGGGCAGTAGTATAACCCTGAACCCCTCAGGACAAAGTAGTGCTTCTTCCACGACTTCTTGCCCTCCTGTTTGAGAAAGAGGAAGCCCTCCATCTCCGGGATCTGGTTGCCGGCGTTGAAGAACTCGTCGATCAGCGACTGCTTCGTCTTCTCCGCAAACTGCGTGGCCACCTCTGATGCATGCTGGGACAGCAGGAAGTTCTGAGAAGGAAGATAGAGGAGAGGGGGAGGGAATTAGCAATGTGGAAAAACGATCTCGTCGATCAGTGACTGCTTTGTCTTTTCGGCAAACTGCATGGCCACCTCTGATGCATGCTGGGACAACAGGAAGTTCTGAGTAGGAAGATAGAGGAGAGGGGAGAGAATTAGCATTGTGGAAAAACGATCTATTCGATCAGTGACTGCTTCGGCTTCTCCGCAAACTGCGTGGCCACCTCTGATGCATGCTGGGACAACAGGAAGTTCTGAGAAGGAAGATAGAGGAGAGGAGAGAGAATTGAATAGCATTGTGGACAAACGTTGGGGATCATAGTTGCAGATGAAACACTTGGTAAAAATAGGTAAATTATTTGAATATTGTTTGAAGAGGAAAGGGCAGAGAATGAACAATGTAACAAAATGTCTTGTATCAACATGGAATCATCTCAAAAAAGATTTATGCTAATTAAAGCTGCAGAAGAAACACTTGGTAAGAATATTACAAATACATTTTGAAATATATATTGATTATTTGCACAAAAAAGGAAAAAGAAATTTAAAAAAAGAAGATTTAAACAAAATTATTAGCAGAAACAAGCTGCAGAAGATACAATAAGTAAGAATATTACAAATCCATTTCCAAATACCAAGATTTATATTTTCAACAAACATATTTATATCAGAGACTTGAATAATCATCCTTTGAAAGTTGCAGAAGATATGATACATACACCTTTATAATTAAATATCTCTGTCTGAATATATTTGCTATATTTGCACACAAATAGTATCATTATCAAAGTACATGTATAACAAACTAAATAAGCATGCATGGTTTGCTGATTATCATACACTTTCTTTTTGACAGCATGGTTTGAAAACATGATATAGGCCTTTTCCAAGAAGAAAAGTGTGTGACGTTGCCAACTTTTCATCGTCCTTTAAAAAGTACAAGTGCTCTCCACTCACGTGTCACTCTTCTCAAAGAGTGCATATGCCTTCAAAATCTGTCCTTCACAAAACATCTGCTTCATGCAACCCACTAGTCTGCTGACAGATAGCTCCTCAAATTTCAGAATAATTTTGTCTTCCCCCCCCCCCCCCCCCCCCCCCCCCCCCCCCCCCCCGTTCAGGTACATATTTGTGTTCATGTGTCTTTGTAGTTTTAAGTCTACATTTCCTCATTGTCATTTTGGCCTTGTCAAAGATTCTGCTAGAATCGAAAGCTAGGGCTCCTTACTGACTCTCAAGAGCTTCCTTCTCCTTGAAGTATGAGAAAACAAATGCTCAATGTCTTTACAAACATGTCACGCTAAGAGACAAGGTCAGGCCCATTGAAAATCTAACCATATGAAAATCCTATCCTTACAAAAATACTATTTGACCAAAAAATATTAAATTTCTTGAGCGTTGATTGAAAATCGCATTTTTGCGCGAAGCTAGTTAGATGTGCGCATTTAAAGAACATGCAACGCATACCGTATTTGTCGGTGTATTAACCGCACCTTTTTTCTCAAAAAAAAGCTCCAAAAAGGGGGGAGCGGTTAATACACGGAGATAGGAAAATTGTACACGCAAATTGCCTAGCCAGCGCCGGGCCCTAATACGATGCGGGTAATACACGGAGATAAGATTCACAAGTGACCAAAGTCCACCTCAGCAAGGCATTCATACTCATACGATGCACGGAAAATACAAGCATATTCCCCCCAAAACAAGTCATGCAGTGTCTTTTATGTTTCTCTTTTACCTCTTCCTAAATATTGCTCGTTGTTGCTGCGAAAGCAGCTTTGAAGATTCACGATCATTGCTTCGATCTTAGTACGAATCCTAACATGCACCCGGCCGCGCGACTGGCACTTGGCCGAGCATGCAGCGCAGGCGGGGATTCTCTTTCCCGACCCCCGGCCGGCCGCCGATGCTCCAATACAGCCCGCCATATCACTCATATACTTTGCGTGCAGGTTATCGGGTCTATTTTGTTACGCGAGATCCATCCGCCGGGGATTTCCCCAATTCCCGGCGGATGGATCTCGCGTAACAAAATAGACCCATAACCTTCACGCAAAGTGTATGAGTGATATGGCGGGCTATCGGAGCATTTGTTTAGTACCGGGCGGACTGGATGTCAACGTTTGAGAATCGTTTCATCCATGTCGACGATCGACGACGATCGTATGCCGTATTACTCGCTATTATTACTTACTATTTCTGAAACAGTTTTCAAGAGTAGATTCAACATAATTTGAACTAGAAAGAAGGAATAACATTAAGGTACATTTTTTTTTAAATCTCCGTTCTGATTGTTTTATTGGTGAAATCTTCGTTTTGTTGTCTAACGTTTTATGTAGTCCCATGTGTAGTGATCCGTGTGGCAAATTCAACAGAAGTTATAGATTCTTCTGCTGTGAAGAAGGCCTGATAATTTTCTTTATTTACTTCGGAGACTTCAGTAAATAAAACAAAATTCATATGCAAAAATTCTCTGATAGATAAGCTATTTTTGGTACCTTTCCTAAGAAAATGCTGACCATCTAAAGACTAAAAACAAGAATTATACTATCAAATTTATTTTTTTTTCATGGAAAAACGGCCAAAGTTGGGGGTGCGGTTAATACATCGGAGCGGTTAATACACCGACAAATACGGTACGTAATTTAACGCACTTTGATTGGCTGAGGGGCCAGATTAACATTTTGTAACAACGATTTTGATTGGTTAACTCAGCAATAATGGGCGTGGTCAGGGAAAGAAAAGATACCCTTAAGACAATTTTCAGAATACCGATTTACGACAATTTTAGCGGTGTATTATCTTATGGACTTATGACAAAAGATAATACAAAAGATAAGACAATTTTCAGAATACACCCCCTGGCTACGGGCCTGAAGGTCATCTAAAATCACGGGGGAACATGATGGCACAATAAACAGTTTCAACAAAATAAATTGACATAATCCTATTGCATCCTCTCAAGTTTCAACCAATGCAATATGAATCCAGGTTTTTGGATTATAGTCTGTAACGTGATCGACCCCTCTTTCTTTTTATTACAGCCTTACAGCAACTTCATTTGTTCTCGGTATGAAACAGACTGCTTATGTCATTTTTGCACACCCTGGGGGTGTTTCACAAAGATCCCAAGTCTAACTTATCACGAAGTTGGACTTAAAATTATGGAAAGCCATTTGTAGCTTCGGAATTAAACATATTCAACAGCCCAAATGTGCATATTTGAAACTTTCCACACAGTTTCACGTCAAAAACATGAAGTCGCATTGATAAAAGTAAATATTCATGATTTTTTATCGAAATTGCAGGCCTGTTTAAAGAACTCATTTAACAATTTTACAAAGAAACTAATGGCTTTCCATAATTTTCAAGTCCAACTTAGTGTTAAGTTGGACATGGGATCGTTGTGAAACGACCCCCTTGTTATTATGCCGAGTTGCAAGTCACTTGATATGACAGCGTGACATGAGAATCAGGGCCAGGGAATAACATGATTGCGAATAAAAACATGATGAACATGATATTGGGATAGGTTGTCTTCCGACAGATTCATTCCTCACACTCCCACGACCTGTGCAATATGATATTTGCTTGAGGGATGTAATCCGTTATTGGTACTTGTAAAGAACAGATGCTTATTAACTCATTCACGACTGGTTATGATATACTCTGACTGGGGTCTATGGAGAATGCATATTATACTAAAATCAAATCATCTTTGATGATTTAAACTTGATCATACACTGAATGGTTGTATGATCAGTGAATATTAAGTGGTAATTTGTAATGCAATTTATCTTTAAAAGGTAAAAGGCTACAAATGACTGCTAAGAGAACGAATCTAAATTCTCTGTGAGAATATACTTTTTTGTGAAAATTAATTTTTGAGAACACTTTTTTTCTGCACCTTTTTATATGCAGACTGACAAAATGTGAAATCACAGAGGAACTTGATTGCAAAAACATGTATGCAGATGATACAGCACGATAGGCAGATTAGACTAGGCCGCTCCCACAGGAATCATTCTTCACTAACCCCTGACTTGCGCAATATGATCCTTGCCTGGGGATCTACTCTGGTATATCTTTCAAGGCCAGTTTATATTAGATATTTCTCATGAAAGATGTTTCCTTGACATATTAAGCAAAGCCTTGCTGTGAAATTTTCTTTCAATTTTTATTACTTCATGAATGTTCAGAAATGTTTAACATGATCAAAGCTCAGGAGATATATTAATGTATTTCTTTCAAGGTAAACTTATATCACTTGTGTCTTTAAAATGTTTCACTGTCATAAGCAAAGCCTTGCTGTGAAATTTTCTTTCAATTTCTATTACTTCATGAATGTTTGGAAATGTTGAACATGATCAAAGCTCAGGAGATATATTCATTTATTGCTTTCAAGGCAAACTTATATCACTTGTGTCTTTGAAATTATGTTTTATTGTCATAAGCAAAGTCTTGAAATGTAATATCCTTCTGAGTATTACTTCATTAATGTTCAGAAATGTTGAACATGATCACAGCTAAGGAGATCTATTCTGTTATCGGTTTCAAGGCAAGCTGATATCACTTGTGTATTTGAAAGACAATATGTTTCTTGTCACAATCAAAGCCTTGAAGTTTCATATTCTTCAATGTATGTTACTTCATTTATGTTAAACAAATGTTGAACATGATCAAAACTCAAGAGATTTATTCATTTATCAGTTTCAAGGCAAGCTGATATCACTTGTGTATTTGAAAGACAATATGTTTCTTGTCACAATCAAAGCCTTGAAGTTTCATATTCTTCAATGTATGTTACTTCATTTATGTTAAACAAATGTTGAACATGATCAAAACTCAAGAGATTTATTCATTTATCAGTTTCAAGGCAAACTTATATCACTTGTGTATTTGAAAGACAATGTATGTTTTATTGTCACAATCAAAGCCTTGAAATGTAATATCCTTCTGTGTATTACTTCATTAATGTAAAAAAATGTTGAACATGATCACAGCTCAGGAGATTTATTCATTTATCAGTTTCAAGGCAAACTTATATCACTTGTGTCTTAACCCATTGCTCATGGAAACCAGGTGGGCTATGTACAAAGTCTATGGGGATTTCAGAATCTCGCAGTGAACGGGTTAAAAATTCATTACTTTCATTACTCCTTGAATGGTCAGAAATGTTTAACATGATCATAAGAAGATCAATTCATTTTTTGGTTTCTTGAAATGAAAAACTAATATCCCTTTTGTATTTGAAAGGCAATGTATGTATCACTGTCACAGGCACTGTCATCAGTGTCGTGACATTTGATTTTCTTTGATGTGCATCACTTTACAAATGTTCTATTGATTATGATTTATTATGGTACCCCTCTCAAGGCAAAACTAATATCACTTGTATCTCTGCATTATGTTTTATTTTCACAGGTACACATGAAGTATATAATGCCATTTTTTGTTTCACTATCAGGGCATTTCTTCAGGAATGTGTCTGAATTAGTCCTTCACCAGGACAATTTATCAATAAATGCTGCTCTCTACCCAGGTGTATTAAATGGGGACTTGATAAATATTCTGTATGTACCATTTATTATTAAAGGGGAAGGAAACACTGCAATTTTCACTTGCTGTTACTGATAAGTGCAGAATTCCTGTCACTTCAAGTTGTATATATTTCCTCTTGGGTATCACTAAAAATGGAAATAATCAATGTTTTTTAAACCACTATCAAATGTGTTGACTGAGCACGTACTGGAGGCTGCCACGTTTTCCAACGGTTCCGTACGAA
Organism: Echinarachnius parma; assembly: GCA_037951105.1. Taxonomy (NCBI): domain Eukaryota; kingdom Metazoa; phylum Echinodermata; class Echinoidea; order Clypeasteroida; family Echinarachniidae; genus Echinarachnius; species Echinarachnius parma. Next base: position 105,968 of record JBAMJV010002823.1, on the reverse strand, counting down.
ACGTCATCTGAGCGCATCTAAACGTGCACAGACAAAAGCAGGCTATGTTACCGCTGTTGTTGAATCTGCTGCTATGTCAGTGGTTACGTAACCCGCTTTTGTGAGTGCATGCTCAGTTGTGCTCGGATGACGTTTCATACAGAACCGTTGGAAAACATGGCAGCCTCCAGTGCTCAGTCAAAACAGTTGATAGTGGTTTAAAAAACATTGATTATTTCCATTATTAGTGATACCCAAGAGGAAATATACAACTAGAAGTGACCGGAATTCTGCACTTATCAGTATAACAGCAAGCAAAAATTCCAGCGTTTCCTTCCCCTTTAATGACTAATATTACACACCATATTAATACATTCAAACATTGTGGTATTCTGGTTATACCCGAGGCTCCTTGAAGATGGCATACTTGATATAAATACTCTGTATGAACCATTATCATCATAAATGACTAATATTACACACCATATACATTTAAGGGACAGTTTCCCCACCATATATTTACTTTTGATTAAGTTCCCTACACATTAAAACCGAATTTCATGTAAATACGACCAACATTGACCCTTTGGACAAGGACGTAGCATCATTCAAAGTCACTCGCTGTACTGGCTAATCCCATTCATCGCATACAGCATGGAGGCTGCCATTGATGTTTATGTAGCTCGGATTTAGAATTGTTTGCTCAAAAATGTGACGTCAAACACGAACTACTCTTTTGTGTTTGTGCACAATCCCTGCGAGCTGCGAGAGCTAACAAAAAGAACCCGAGCTTGTTAGTTCGGGTACGACGTAACATTTTAGCGCGAACAATTACAAATCCAGGCTTTAAAACATATAATGGCAGCCTCCATGCTTAACGCGATGAATGGGGTTAGCCCTGCATACAGCGATTGACTTTTAATGATCACCCTCCTTTCCTCAGAGGGCAAACATTGGACATATTTGCATGAAATTATGTTTTAATGTGTAGAGAACATAATCAAAAGCAAATTGTAGATGGGGAAACTTCTCCTTTAAAAATTGTGGCACTCTATTCATACCTGAGGGTTCTTGAAGATGGCATACTTGTCCCTCTTCTCCTGGAAGAGGATGCGGTTTGTGGTTTCCCGCTTCCAGTTCAGCATCACGTCGGTTACCAGGTGCTCATTGTCCTCCATCGCTCTCTCTGCGCAATCAAATAAACCATAAAGGAACAGCGTTATTTAGGGATGATAAACACAAACAGATACAAAAATATAATTGCATCTTCTCTCCTAATAAAGGAAGCATTTTTTGGTTCCTGCTTCCAGTTCAGCATCGCATCGGTTACCAGGTGCTCATTGTCCTCCATTGCTCTCTCTGATCAATCAAATATACCATCAAGAAACAATATTATTTAGGGATGATAAACACAAACAGATAAATAAATATAATTGCATCTTCTCTCCTAATAAAGGATGCAATTTTTGGTTTCCTGTTTCAAGTTCAGCATCGCATCATGAACCTCCATAGCTCTCTCTGAGCAATAAAATAAACCAACCAAAACACACCACTATTTAGAGAAGATAAAAACAAATAGATATTAAATTGCATCTTCTCTTCTGTTGGTTGGTGGTTTTCCATTTCGATGAAAGCATCATGTTTGACACTAGGTGTTTATAATTCTCTATTCAAAACAAAAGACAATTCGTCCAGTTTAGTACTATTCATATTGTCTTAGGGAGATATTTGAAGAATAAAAGCCTGATTCATTCTGTTACCATAAGCCAAACCACAATAATGAACAAGATAAATATGAAAGCTACAAGTGATTTTGGTTGAATTTGACACATTTGACAAAGTAAAGACAACAAGAACTCCTACTCACCCATGAATAGATCAGGAATCTGCTCTATGATGCTCCAGTCAGGCCTCTCATCTAGATGGTTCTTCTCCACCAGCATGTGACACACCTGTCGCACCGTCATCGTCTCATCCACAAACATCGTCTTTGAACTCCCATCCTCCATGTAAACCCTTACGATGAGCTGGAAAAAAGAAGAAATCATCATCATAATTTTCATGATTAAATTACTGAAGATCATTATCATAATCATCATAATAATAATAGTATTCATCATTATCTGAACTGTATCTTTGTTTTTCTTCATTCAGCATGGTTGTCAATAGACAACCACCATCACCATTAGCACTGCAGTTATTATCATCCCCACCATCGTAGCCATCATCACAATTACTCATTGGCATCATCATCATCATCATCACCATCACCATCATCATCATCATCATCATCACCATCACCATCACCATCACCATCACCATCATCATCATCATCATCATCATCATCATCTTCACCATCATCATCACCATCACCATCACCATCATCTTCATAATCCATCATAAATATAATTGTCTCAATCAAGCACTTAGGCTGATCAACACAAATATGATTATTCAAAGTAGCAAGGTGGACGAGAATTTTTTTAACCTTAATCCTTTTTGTATAATTTCTTAAGTTTACCTTCTGCACCCGAGCCTTCTTGAGTTTTTCCAGAGCAATCTTGATTTTCTCTGACTTGAGCTTGGAGGCTTTCTCTTCCTCCGAGAGGCTGGAGTCATTCTGCAGCTGAACCTCCAGATCTTTCAGCTTCACTCGCACACTCTGTGTTAATTCCTGATAAATAGATAAGATGTGATGGTATTATTCTAACAAAAAAAATTGAGATCAAGGCTGGAGTCATTCTGGAGCTGAACTTCGAGATCTTTCAGCTTCACTCTCACACTCTGTGTTAATTCCTGAGAAGTAGATAAGATTGAACATAATAATTGTGATGGTATTATTCTAATAAAATAATTCTAGAGCAAATTTGATGCTGGAGTCATTTGCAGCTGAATTTCAAGATCTTTCAGCTTCACTCTCACACTCTGTGTTAATTCCTGAAAAGTAGATAAGATATTTACGATTGAAGTGTTTGGATGTTTAATTATCTACGGGATAGTTTAAGCCCTGTACAAAGTAAGTGCAATGAGTTAGTGAATATCACTTTGCATTTTCGCTCATTTCTCGGCTAAATAACATCCAATTAACATGAAATTTGCACACATTACTTTCTGGACATCTATATCAAATCACACCAATACATATTTGAATAACCACGCATCACTTTTTGCACTTGTTAACAAAGTTACTAGATCCCTTTAAAACAATTTGAGATGCACTTTATCCAACGCTCAAAATCAACATAGGCCCACTGGCCCGGGGACACTAAAAATTCCATCACTGCCAAATTTTACTTCACTAGAATGGGCAACCAAATAGAACATATTTTGTAATGTTTTCTTTGCTTGGGGCTTCTACATTCAGGTTTCTGGCCACTAAGATGTTAACAATTGTATTTTTACTTGCCCGACTGAACCGCCAGGATATAAAGTCGATTTTTAGCGTTGACAATATGTTATTTTGACATGTACATACATGTATCTTTGGAAATGGCACTTTCTTGACCAACAATTAACTATTACCCCTTGACTACGGGAACCGGGTGGGTTGTGTAACTTGTGTACGAAGTCTACGGGAATTTTAGAATCTCAAAGAGAACGGGGTGAAGAATAATTACACTTACTGGTGGCACACCAAACATATTATATCCAGACGGTGAAATGGGACTCGGCGTCGGTGACGGTGAGCTTGCTGTAATGTTCACGCCAGGCGCCCTGTTACCATTGTTGGTACCCATTAAATTCAGCGGTGCAGGAGGCTGAGTGTGGTAGTTCGGTGCGGGCACCGGAGTTGTGTATTTAGATTGCAGATGCGGAGGCGTCGGCGTTGTCGGCGTCAACGTAGGTGTCGGTGAAACCGGTGTTGTCGGTTCATTCGCAGGTGGTGGTGGCGCTGGGAATCTCTCCGGCGGTGGCGGTGGCATCCGGGCTTCACCATTCATGGGCGGGGGTGGCAAGGGTAAGTCTTCCTCCTCATCCTCGTCGTACCTAGTTGAGTTGGTGCTGTTTGGCAGTGGTGGTGGAGGGAAGTTGCCACCACCCTTGCTCGGTCTCGCGGCGTTGAACGATTGCTGTTCTTCTGCATCCGCCTTGGCCTTGGCGGCGCTGTTGGCGTTGGAGTCGTCAATTTTCTGCTGGATCTCGATCTCCATCTTGCACAGGTCGCCCAGGAGGGCATCCAAGTCAACATCTTCATCCTCTGAACATTTGAGAAAAGGGAGAGGGGGGAAAAAGAGAGAAAATTAGTATCAAAACTTTGACATGGAAGCTGGGAAACGTATTTAACTCATTCAAGCATATTTTGGTTTGGTATTTCTCGCATCCTCTATAGTAGAACCCAGTCCCAAATTCCAGCAAAAGAGGAAAAGGGGATAAAAAATCAGTTGACATGAATGGGAGATAATTAATGGAATCATTGATAGGGAAGAGACAACACAAAACTGATCTTTATCAATATAATTGTATCATTGTATTAATGACAATGAACTGTAGACAGTTCATATCTTTATTTAAAGGGACTTAGTAACATTGTCCATATCCTCAAAATCCAATTGGAATTCTAGCGGTTCCCTTATACCTTGTTGTATTCGTATTAACAATAAAAGTATGGGACAGGTTTCGGTTTTACAGATTTCTCTTTCGTTCAAAAGATATTTACGATTGAAGTGTTCAGATGTTGAATTATCCACTGGATCGTCGAAACCGTGTACAAAGTCAGTGCAATGAGTTAGTGAATATCACTTTGCATTTTTGCTCATTACTCGGCCATATAATGTCCATTGAACTTGAAATTTTTACACAACACCCAGTGGACATATCAGATAACAACAATATACATTGTATAAACCATTCATCACTTTTTGCACATGCCAACAAAGTTACTAGATCCCTTTAACAAACAATAGGTAGGATATATATTATCAGATGATATACAGCAGATTATGTATATCTTGATAATCTTAATCAGAATATAGAGCAAGAAAGGGGAATCTAATATATCTTTTAATTAAAACATTCATATTTTAAGCAGATGCATAGAATCTTGTTACAAACATGGTTATTAATTCACATAACAATAGCTACATTCTACATCATATTTGATTGCATGGAATCAGATTGATACACATGCTAGTGGCACAACTATCAAGAATGTACATGTCATCATATCATATAATTGTGCAATTTATGATAAGGAAATAAACAAATACAAACAATGACTAATCTGATTAGATTATTTAAAGTGGGGAAATATTTGTACATTTCAATATTGACATACAGCAAACACAACATAAAATTAAGCGAACAATGAACGGGAAACAATTTTCACAAACAACACGGGGTGGGCCATGACAAATTATTGAAGCACATCACGTACAAAACCACAAATTTTACACAAAATATGTCAAATCTCAACTTGGATTAAATAGCTTATTATACAGCAAAATGACCTTGTTATCTGTAACACAATTGTAATTAATTTTCATTTATCTGTTTGTATCATAATGCATGGATGATTATTTAATTTCCTCATTATATACTTAGAAATGTCATTCATCTATTGATTAAATCTATATTTGCTTTTTAATCCAAGGTTATACATTATAATTTACAAGTTCTGAAAAGGTACAATTACACATATCCTGCATAATGAAAGTAAAATTGCATTGCTATAATATATCAATTCCATGAGTTGTCAAAGGACAAATCTAAACAAGCAATTAACAATTAGTATTCATACATTGTATGTACAGGGAATAATTCCCAACTATGTCTACACATTTCCTGAAAGTTCTGAGAAAAGCATACTACTTGGCTACTTGCATGATTTATAACTATAAAAATACTGTTGGTATCGCAATCTCGAACACCCAAGGCCGTTAAATATGCTGAAACTAAAACTATACAACGTGCTGATATATTAATAGTGTCAGATAGTTTCAAAATGTGTGATCATAGTATGCATAATTATAAGCTTGTAAAGTTGTAATACCAAACAAATCTACATGCACATTTGGAACATGTGTATATTTAGCGTTCTCTAGTTGAATTTATCATCTTAATTAATTCAGATAAATGATGGTGCACTGAAACAAAAACAGTTCTAATTTGTGTTTATTTTTGTCATAGTGATTTGAAGGAAATAAGCTATAACGCATGTCTCTCTTCAATGGGAATTTGCTTATATTGCATAATGATTTCTATCCATATATATCAATTAGATACACTGAAACAAAAATAGGTTTAAAAAAAATATTATTTACATCATGATAGTGATTTTTAGGAAACCAGTTATGATGTCTCTCTTCATGGGGATTTTGTTTATATCTCACAATAATATATATTTCTATTCATATATCCATTAGATGTCAGAGGTAAAATGAGGTCATATATAAATCTCACCCTCTCACGCTTCAATTTAAACTCAATTTACGCTCCCTTCAGGGAAGGGAAAATGCTGAATGCATGAGTAAGGAGGCATTTTGTCAAAAACTAGTTTATATATAAGTTTATTATAAACCATCTCAAGAGTGCATTAACCCCTTCAGAACTGGTTCCCCAATATATACATGTATTTGGGCTTGGGTCTATGGAGAATACATGTTATAGCAAAATCAATCAGCACTGAACAGGTTAAAGGTCCAACATCTCTACTTCATTTTCATTCACCTAACCTTTTACAAGCTTGAAATTCAACTGCAGCAACAACCTCTGTATAGTAGCGTCTTTTCGCTCTGCGACGGGAGTGCGGCTACGGGGGATTTAAATTAGCTTTGATCGTCCCCGTACTCTGGCTACCGTCGCAATCTATTTGCAGTTTCGCAATTCTGAATACGCGGGAGTTTCACTCGTTCCATTTATCATGCATGTTGTACTATAAGCATACACAAATCACAACATACTGTGCATGCAGCGCGTGTGTACGAATCAGTGCATGAAACACGTGAGGCAGCGAGCCTCGCCGTCCAAGCGCTCTGATTGGCTGATCACGTACCCGCGTAGCGGCTCTACGCCCGACGTTAATTCGGCGAACTACCGTCCTAGGTTTGGCCGCTACGGGGAAATTTTCGCTCTGAGTGCGACCCCCCGCTAAGATTAGCGTTGTAGCCATAGTCCCGTCGCCGAGCGAAAAGACGCTAGTGACCAGCCAAGGGAACACAATAAAAGTGGCCACTGTAGATAAGTTACCTCTATAGACAGGTTTTGTAACCTTGTTTTCCTTTGCAGAGGAACATGTTTGGAGGCCGCCAGGCCACTATAGGCAGGTTGGCTGGTATAGACAGGTGGCCACTATTAACGTCTGGTTTGACTGTAGTTGAAAAACCTAATCAAAACCACTCTAAATGGTCCCCAAAATACTCTAGGTGGAGTCTATGGAAAATTTAAATTATACCAAGGAGGTTTAAATACCTCCTTGATTATACCAAAGTCAAAAAGATAGACTGCACGTCACAAAGGCACAACAAAACTGCTGGCAGTAAAAGGCCGTAAGAGGCTCTCCCGAGAATCCATGTTATACCACCAAAGTCAATTAGTTATGAAAGGGTTTCAAAGATACATGTAGGTTGCATGTCATTAAGGCACACAAAATTAAGCTCCTAGCAGTAATAAGCCATACAAGGTGTCAGGGTAGGAAATATACGGGGGCTGAGGGAGATTTTGCCCCCTAATTTTCAAAATAGCCCCTTAAATTCAGTAGGTAGCCCCTAAAATTACCATAGGGTGGGTATTATGTTATAATATCCATCAGATTGAAAAAGTAGCCCCCTTAAATAAAAAACTAATTTCTGCATTGCAAGGGGTCAATGTATGGATATATCCATCTTTTTACACAGTGTCTTGAATGGGTTAAAAAGAAGATGGACCGAACGCTACAAAGACACAACTAAACTGCCCAGCAGTAATAGGCCGTAAGATAAACACAGTATGTAATGGACCCATGCAACCCTCTCCTCCTGATTCAATTAGCCGTGATTTGCGGCCAACAGGGGGAGTAAAACGAGCCGTGAGATGGCCAGCAGAGACAGGCCGAAAGGTCAGCCACTGCTATTTTGACCACTCGCTCGCTCGTAATGCATGGAAAACAAATACCACTGACAATAATTATGATAAAATAAACACTGAGGAAATACTAGAATATTTCAAATACGATGACTACACTGAGCAATGTTTTGTAATACAGACATAAACTAAGCAAGTCTTAAAGTTAAACTATAGTGATTTGCAGCCAACATGGGGAGTAAAACGAGCGAGATGGCTAACAGAGACAGGCCGAAAGGTCAGCCATTGCCGTTTTGACCGATCATAATGCATGAAAAACAAATACCACTGACAATAATTATGATAAAATAAACACTGAGGAAATACTAGAATATTTAAAAAGCTATAATATATTGTGTATTATTTATTTCATAATACAGACATACATTCAACTATTACTCTATTTACTTGTTCAGGCTATAGATGTTGCAATGCCTATAATACAGGACCCACCTAGTTCCCACACACAACTGGTAGGTCGGTGATTTGTTGCGAAATTGGCAAGTGAGATTCCACCTCGAACACAACCATTTAATGTTCTGCACAGTCTAGTTTTAAACTTTTTTTAAACATAGCCCAAAGCTTCAAATTAAATTCAACCCTTTTATACTTAATAGCTCATTAATATTGATGATCCATTACTCCTCTCATTACAAAGAAACATATTAAATTGTTCCTCCATCAACAACAAAAAAAGAAAGAAAAGAAAGAAAAACAATTAAACACAGGTAGCTGAACTTAATGCCAGAGGAATTAGGTCCAGCTAAGATCGAGTGTGCAACAGAATTCGATTAAAGCAATTAGGTCCGGCTTTCGCCGAGCGTATCGGAACCGAAGACAAGTAGGACACGGTTAGCCGTCCGTACTAATTAGGGTTACGGTGACATGTCTGCTGACATCGGAAATGAGCGGTGTTGCCTTATCATCTCCTGCCGAAGCCAATAGGCAGCTCCTCTGATGGATGCTAACGAGGACTCCTACGGCGCATGACTCTCACTTTTTGGGCAAAGTTTTGAACATTTTTTATTTGGTTTGGGGACAGCTCTCCTCCCTTGCTGGGCTATCAGGGGGATGTTTCACAAAGATTCAAAGTTGAACTTAACTCTTAAGTTGGACCCAACTATTAATTATGGAAAGCCATGTGTAGCCTTGGAATACGATATATCCAAAAGCAACAAAGCAAGAAGTTTAGACTTTTCATAAATGTTGCGTCAAGAACATGAACTCTCCTTGATAAAAGAAAATATTAATGATTTGAATCAACATTTTATACCTTTGAAAAAGGACTTTTACAACAATTTTAAAATCCAACTTAGAGTTAAGTTCAACTATTTATAGGATCTTTGTGAAACACCCTCCAGATGTTTGACTAACTTCATGATCTTGAGACAAGATGTTCAATAATATATTATAAGTATATCAATCACTAAACTACATTGCTTCTGGCATAAATAGAGAATAATAAGTTGTTCCCCACAAACCTAAGTCTCGAAATAGCTTGTTTGGCAAGCATTAAACCTAATGCTCTCTGATTCCAATGGCTTATCACGTTTAACATTGAACAATAATTAGGTTAGCACTGTATTCAGGCATGCTATACCAACGAGAGACTAATATGTATTTGGAATTGATACACCAAGAGCAGTCAGACATTTTAATTGCATTTCATTGTTAGAAGAACGAGTTCAAAACTAAATTTAATTTCTCAATTTGTCTTCCAACACAAGGGCCCTGTTGCAGAAAGAGATACAATCGATTGTTAGTTACAATTAATTTGTAAGTCAGATCATGTGTTCTAAATGCGCGAATCTGATTGGTTGAAACGCGCAAAGTTTCTGACTTACAATCAATTGTAACTTACAATCGATTGGATATCTTTCTGCTACGGGACCGTAGTATAGTTTCCCAAACAAATAAGGCATTATACATGTGCTAAACTAAATTGAAATAAATATGTGCATGGGGAACAATTAAGGTGAAATAAATATGGTTGTAACTAGCAATTAAAGCACTGAGCATGAATAATCATAACCTAACAATTAATTTGAGCTTGGTACAAATACAATGAAAGTGAAACTTATAAATACTGCTACACATCAAGATATATTGAAACTACTAAAACAATACAATTGTAGTTGTGATGAGGCTTGGCAACGCCTGACGAAAGACAACATAAAACAGACAGGATGGTCCAGTCACAGAACATATCCTACACAACATGGGTCACTATAGAATGAGGACTCTTGAATCCTCCCAGGAATTATTCCCAAGAACAAACAGAATGAAGCGTTTATCCTATTGAGGACGATTTCATCTAGGTATAACACATATGCCCCCAAGTATTTAGGATACAGGTTTTGAATGGGTTCATTGCAAAACCAGTATTACCTAGACCAAATACTAATAACATGAAGAATTAAACCCATTATAAGGATGATTTAATTTTGGTAGAAAACAAATTCTCCATTGACCTGAGTCAGAGTATTTTAGGGACAAGTTTTGAATGGATTCATTGCAAAACCAGTATTCCCTAGACCAAATTCAGATAATATGAAGTGTTTAACCCATTGTGATATGATTTTTGTATACTGCATTTTTCATTGACCCAAGTCAGAGTATTACGGGGAAAAGTCCTTAAATGGGTTCATTCATCAATGCCATGTTCAACATTTTAAAAAATAAAGCTTCCTTCATATAAAATATGCTTCTATTGATTAAATGATTTTTTGCTCATTTCATAAAATGGTATATTTGTTTAAGACATGCTGAAAACTATCACTCTCTTTCCTTTTTTTTTAAAAGTAAATTTTATCACAAATTGTTTTAAATTATAATTTTTACCTTCACATATTGTACCTTCACATATAACCTTACATATTGTACATCAATTAAGTAAATTAGAAACCCTACCTAACCCATCAAATACAGTACATACCAAATTAAGTAAACCATCTATCAACAACTAATATTGGAAACAAAGGCATTCATGAGAGAGCTGATTCAAAAAACTTATTAATGGCTCTATGCATATCCTAATCGTCGTGACAGTATGAAAATGAAACCTTTCCCCAAAATTTATCACATAAAATAGTCAGTTTTATAGGTCAATATGGTCAATATGGAGAGATTTCTTGGTAATCATTACACACATTAGATAGCAATCAGAAATAATTAATTTTGAACGCTCACCTAAATGGCCGAATCCCTGATAAATATGTTTTAGATTAGTCTTGGGGTTATAAAAAGGGCAATCAAAATCGCAATACGGCAACAGAAACTATAGATGTGTCAATTAGATTTGAGGGATGGTTTAATAGCAGAAGCTATAATTAATAAATAGTTCAGTTAAACAAATTTGATTTAGATGTGGGTGTGAAGAGATCTACAAGATTTTAATAAATGATTTTTCGAAATTCAAAGTTGCACCATTGTAAAAAATAATCAGAGAAAAGGTTCTCCAACCTCATTTATCTTCTAAAAGTATAGCTGAATGAGTGTATAACTTTAAATCCCTAAATGATTTAATGGGAAAGCCTGAGCTGGGGTGTATGAAGAATGCATGTAATAACAAAATCGAATCGTCTTCAATAGGTGAAATCATCTTGAGATTCTCCTATCTTAGAAAAGATTACCCTCCCTAGAGGCGGAGCATGGTCGGACCAACTGGGGACCTGGAAATGTTTGGCGGGGGGGGGGGGGGGGGGGGGGGGGCACACCTGATGTTTTCTTTATTTTTTCACAGATATCCCAACATATTTGTTATTGTTTATGTGAAATTATTGATTATTGGGGGCAAGTTGGTGGGCACGTGCCCATTGTGCCCCCCCCCCCCCCCCTATTGAATTTCAGAAATTATTTTGTATTTTATTGGGGGCGGGGAGGTGAGCTCACGTTATGTTTTTCACAGATTATCCCTTTATGGTTTTATATTGTTTTTGTACAATTATTGGGGGGGGGGGGGCATTCCCCTCCATGCCCCACCCCCACCCCCAGTAGCTACGCCACTGGTCCTTCCCCCATTCATAGAATATTCATAGAATCGACACAAAGATGTCCTGACTGATTGCCTGTCTGCACTGAAATAAGCCCGATACTCCTACACCATTCATCAAAGTCTGCACAGTCAGATTTCTAGATTTATCAGAGACGTGTTATTCCGAGAACAGAGTTCTTTCAAGGGTTCACTCATCCTACAAGCTTATAATAGAAGTACAAAATCTATATCTTCGTCTGGAGTTCTTTGCATCGAAATATCATTTTACTGTTTAATGCATTCATAGGCATGATCGGTAATTCAGCAGACATGAGATGGATGAGTGGTTAGATTAGGCTCACGTTTCATGATGGAAAAGTTGTGATTAAATGTGGCAACAAAATGTATCACACAATGCACATTTGATAGCATCGCATTGCGTATGGGAACCTGGCAGTCCCTTTATTAACTCTATGAATATTTCCAAAAATCTAGTAAGGAACAGGTTAACCCATTGCCTACGGAAATGTGGTGGTCCTTCCTCAACTCTACAAATATTTCAAAATTCAGTAGGGAATACTTTTAACCCCTTGCCTACTGGAACAGGGTGGAATATGTACAAAGTTTAGGGGGAATTTCAGAACCAGTAGGGAACAGATTGCGGAAGCACATGATCAATATGGGACAATGTTGTAAGTACATGGGCGAAACTTGGGTAAAACATGTCTGCATTCTGAGAAAAAGTTGTTAATAAAAATACAAACACCAAAGGATAATGCATTATTGCGTGCCAAATTATTGAATCATCAACAAATCTAACTATTCATCTCTATTCTTGTACAATTCATCCAGTATAACTGGGGTAAAACATCTGCAATGAGATAAAGGCATAATTGCGTGCCAAATTATTGTATCATTAAAAAAACTGTATCACTTCATCTCCATGTTTGTACAATTTATCCAGAGAATTGATGTCCCGACAGGGTAAATCTGGTTTCTTCTAGATTTCTCTGGATCAAAATATCATTTACAATTTAATGTGTAAGTCTTGTCTGCATTAATTTCAAAAATTTGTGTTTTAAAAATAAAGACAAAAAGTATTTTGTATCAAGGGACCTAGGGTTTCTTGGCGAGCAACACTGTTTGACACATCTATCGCATGCAGTTCTCGAGAAAGGAAAATAATAAATCAAGGGGAATTTTGGAAGCAAATTCTAGACATTTCTAAAATTATCTGTGAGGCAATGGAAAGTCTCAAAGCACTCTACATCAATCATGTCAATACACTTGTGTAGATCTGCACACTGTTTCTTGTATCCAAGGGGGTGATCTGTTCATTCACCCGCCTCCCGAACAATGGACATTTTGGCAAGTGTACTCCAGTGCATATGGGACATTCTTTCTAGCTGACAGATACACATTTAGAAAGAAACATAAGGAATATACTAATTTTTGTAAAACATTCAAGATTTTTTTTTTTAACTTAACCCATTGCCTATATGAACCTGCTGGGTCCTGTATCAAATATATGGGGTTTGCCAAATGTAATAGAGTTGAACAGAATAAATCAAGTGCCAGAGTATGAAGTATCAAGGGGCCTTGTTGGCCGATGACACCCCTCTGACAGACGCATCAGCGACAAGGATTTGTAATCCTAATTATCCGTCTTCCTGTCTTGTTACTTAACACCAATCCCCCTCTAATCCCAACTGGATGAATTGGTTTTAGGATAAAAGGTGAATGGACTTCACTGCTGGGCAACCCAAAAAATACTTTTGAAGACAACCATTGGTGAAAGATTTGTCATTTGTGTGGTTTTTTTAATTTCAAGCTAAGACATATTCTCTTGAAACGGACCTTCTTGAACCTTCTTCACTTTCTTCATGTATGTCCGTTTATTTTGATAGCTGTCCAAATTTATATTCCCACTCACTTCCCCAAGTCTAGGTCCCTTACCTTCATTAAAGGGACTTAGTAACATTGTCCAAATCCTCAAAATCCAATTGGAATTCCAGCGGTTCCCTCATACTATGTTGTATTTGTATCAACAATAGAAGCATGGGACAGGTTTCGGTTTTTCAAATTTCCCTTTCGTTGAAAAGATATTTACGATTGAAGTGTTCAGATGATAAACTATCCACTGGATTGCAATGAGTAAGTGCAATTAGATAACAACAATGCACATTGTATCAACCATTCATCACTTTTTGCACATGTCAACTAAGTTACTAGATCCCTTTAAATGGGGACCGAAGAATATCTCTGACAGACGTAAGAATCATGAATCATTGTGACATCCATCATCAAGGACCATAATTGATCATTTCCCACTTATATTACAGTTCATGGCTACATCCACATTACATATTAATATATCACAGAAAAGATTACAGGTATATACAATCCAAAACATGTCAGGCAAGTTGAAATGCTAACTTGCTTTAGTATTGCTATACAATAAACCAATATACAAGCAAATTTTGAGCCAAGACAATTGTTCATACTCTTTAACCCAGGCTATGATCATTTGCAAGACATATGCTAGCATTCGTTCACAGGAAAAACCCTGCCGTATTGTCACCGATATTTATAGCTAGATGACTGCTAATATTAAACACTGTGCAAATGGAAAGCTGGTGTGACATGTATAAACTCAAGGGAATGTCAAAATCTAAGAGGGAGCACATTAAAGACATTATGTCACATATGACAGACAAGGAACAGACAAAGTAAGATTAACAAAATGTTGCTGTTATGTTTTGTGTTTCATGCGTAATCTGTTACATTGTGTCATTCCAGACCAGGGAGTTGGGAAGATACCCACCCACCCCCTCTGTCCTGACAATAAGGTTTAACTTTTTGTAATACTTTTTTTTTTACATCTGTTTCATTGGTGTAAGTAAGGACAATAATGATTTAATAATGATCTCAAATAAACTGTCACAGACAAAGAAGATTATACTAAATGTTGCTGTAATGTTTCACGTTTGATGCTTAATCTGTCACAATGTGTAAATCCAGGCAAGGGTGGTGGGAAGATACCCATCCACCCTCTATCCTGACAATAATGATTTACTTTTTGTTTATTCGTCATGTTGGTGTAAATCTGGGCCCATATTCATAAAAGTCTTCTAGCTTAGTTCCTTGCAAAGTTACTAGACCCCTTTGAGTCACAAATGACAGACAAAGCAAGATTAACATAATGTTCCTGTTATGTTTTATGTTTCATGCGTAATCGTCAAGAGAGGTAGGAAGATACCCACCCACCCTCTGTCCTTGCAAATTGCAATAATGATTTACTATTACTTTCTGATCTGTCACATTGGTGTAAATCAGGACAGTAATGATTTAATCTGACAGTATCACTGGCTGTTTGTTATTGGAGGTTCCTCTTTATTTGACAAATGTTCTTACTTGTTATTATCTGATTCATATGAATCGTCTCTGACCAGTTGGGTGGATGGGCACTATCTACAAGTCAGAGACTTTGCCAACAATTTTTGCTTGATTTATGATTCAAACTGATTCATAAATGTATGGACCTACAAGCGCACATGTATGTTAATCTGCTTTGCCACAGATTAAGGATGGATTAAGCAGGTACATATCTTGTTCAACCAACATTCAGTGACTCATTTGGCTATTAATCCATTTAGGCCAGGACCCTAAAATACTGTAAACGTGGTAATGTTCGCGGTGCATTAATTTGCGCCAATGTCGGCGTCCGCGAATATTAAAACCAGCGAATATAAATGGGCGATTTTCAATGTGTGTGAACACTTGTTCGGCCGCGAAATTAAAAATCTGCGAATGTGTTTCTGAGTATCTCAGCGCAAAATAATAATCACGCGAAAATAACGTTTACAGTACTCAGGGCTGCGGTCTATGGAAAATGCATGTCATACTGAAATCAAGCAATCTTGCGTGGGTTAAACACATAACACAGGGCAAAAGTTCACACTAATGTGCATAGTTCTAAGCGTTTTTTTGGGTACTATATTTCCTTTTTCTTTTCATATCTAAATTTGTATGAGTTTAGATGCTAAATGTAATGCTTCAATTGTAATGCACAAACTTATTTTGTTCTTACAATAGCACTATGATATTTTAACCCCATGCCTATGGGGACCGGGTGGGCTATGTACAAAGCTTATGGGGATTCCATAATCTGAAAGGGAATGGATTAAAACCCTCTCTTGAGGTATAAAGAAAGTCTAAACAGTGTACCGGTAATTTAATTACTTTTTTTATTTCAAAGCAATTTTCACACTATTAATATAAGCCTAGATGGTAATGAGGCATGACCTTTACCTACTATTCCGACTATGCACTACACAGAGATTATTAAACAGATGGTTACGTTATCAAACTGTCATTACTACAAATCAACACTAGCTCTCAACCTGAACTACAGTAGTGCGATTTAAAATTGTTGAAATTGCTTTCTCTGTCACCAATTTTCTTACGAATTTAAGTGCCTACTGTTAAATAATTATCAGGCTGGCCGACTACAAACTTGTGACAAATTATACAATTTGGTTTCCAGGGCAACTTTTCAATATCAATATGAAATTGGTTTTACATTGAATGCTATGATGATTTTGAGAGCTCAACACTCAACTTGAACTACAGTAGTGCAACTTAAATCTGCTGAAATTGCTTTCTCCATCACCAATGTTCTTACAAATTTAAGTGCCTACTGTTAAATAATTATTGTGCTGGCCAAATACATGTGATGGGTTTCTTCTCAGGGGACAAATTAAACAAATTTTAAAACATATCCAGGGCTACTTTTCAAACTCGCCTGTCTTATAATAGGAATTAAAAAATAAAAAATCACATCGTCATTGAACGCTATGATACATTTCAGAGGGCTCAAGACTATCAACTTGAACTCAACTTGAAATTGCTTTCTCGTCACCAATGTTCTAACGAAAAATGCCTACTATTAAATAATTATCGTGCTGGCTAAATAATGTACATGTGATGTGTTTCTTCTCAGGGGAAAAATTATTTAAAAAATTATTTCCAGGGCTACTTTTCAAGCTTGCCTGTCTTATAATAGGAATACAAAATAAAGAATCACATTGTCATTGAACGCTACGATACATTTTGGGGGCTTAACACTCTCAACTTGAACTAGTGCAATTCTAAAATTGCTTTCTTATCATGCTGGCCAAATCCATGTATGGACTCCTTATATCAGGGGTAACAATAAGATTTTCTTTCCCAGGGATATTTTCTAAACTTGGCTGCCTCGGTAAGAGTAAACTAAAATTTGTTTTAATTTGAACATGTGGCTTATGAAAAATCTTTGGGGCTCATATATTATTTTCTGGGTCACGTTTTAGCATTTCAGGGGCTAGAATTGCTCTGAGCACCAGTTTATTTTGTTAACTGCTACTTGTGACACCAATTTAACAAAAATTCATCAAAATTATCAAACATACAAAAATCCTTTTAATGCCCACTTATATTGTATTGTAGTATGTAGTACGTGCTGGCCATCCAAGCGTTATTCCTCTTTGGTACAGGAAGGCCAATGGTAATTAAGATGGAGAATGGGTTGTTAGAAGCGAGAAAAAGAAATATATGGGAACGTGACAAAAATTGAAAGACTGCAATTTCCAAAATCTAGTTTTGTTCAATTTTACAGCTGGCTGGAAAGATCATTAACCTAATAAGTGCTGAGCTGAAGAATTTAGGACAATGTTAAACTGTAAGACTACGGCCTTATGGATTGGATTCCAGTGTAAATTATTGGAAAATGATTTCATTTGGTATTAAATACTTTCTCAATAGAACCGTCCCAATTATCTTGACATCAGTCCTTCATGACCTGATTCAATAACTTCTTAGGATACGTAAGTTTATGTTGAGAGGGGGAAATCCTGAAAACCATTTGTGGTCTCTTAAAACTTGCCTATACATGCATATTTTAGGTCATATTCCCCTTAAGATTGCAAATCTACATAACTTGCACTTTCGACAAAAGTGGAATATCCTTAATACAAAAATAGACAAGGACACTTTCTAAATAAAGAATTTAGGTAATAATAGATTTTGTTCCTAATTTGTCCTACATTTGCAGGATTGCTGGACCGATGATCTACAAGTAAACTGTGCTTTTACAGGCTTCCATCAGTGGTCAGTGGTCAGTTTCTATGCTCGATCTTGTAATTAGTAATAGTTTGCAGTGTCATGCCAACTTTACACCTGCCTCAAATGGCCAACACAAATCACTTGGCAAAAAAATCATTCCTCTGTTTGAAATTTTTCCCTTTCTTTGGTGACATTGTGCTCAACCTTCAGTCAAGTGGTGATCAAATGCTGTTGAAACATGCTGAACTCCTTGTAGAATGCCAACAAATAAGTACTTTGATTATAAGAGAAACAAGCACATTTTTATAAATCAGTAGAATTATATACCAAATACCATTCCAAGACAAAGACACATGCCAACATTTACGCATAGTACATTAATGACAAGATGCACATATAAACAAGAGCTTGAATAAAATTCACATTCAAAATTTACACAATGGCAATCAAAACTGACCATTATCCAATTTCCAAACTACATTTTAAACTACACTTGTGTTTATGAAATTGAATACAATAATGAGCTGACACAAATAAACACGTTGTATGTGTAATGTGTAGCAAAAAAAAGAGTAGAATGTTTTGAAGCACTTTGTTCTATCTCAGTCTGGTAAGAAGACTAGTGACTGTAACGAAAGCCGCACAAAAGCCGCATCTCTCCCACTGGGTCTTTGCAAGGATTTAAATGCTCCATGCAGCATGCTCCAACACATTGTTGGTTGAGTAAGAGAAGGGCACTAAGTCACTTTCTGTACTTCAGAGATAATCACGTTTTTCAACTTTTTATAGCTATTTAGGAACCTGATTTAGTTCTTTTTTCATTTGTATGAATATTTCCCAAATTAGAAATATTTGCTATCTAAAAGTTTAGCATCACTTACAGAAGGTTTCAACCTACAATGTGGAATGCAACTATGTATAACTCAATTTAGCCCAAAATGGACTTAACACTCTTCTGAGTCTTCTCACTCTCACCCGACAACTTAAGACCCCTCCCTCAATTAGACCTAATCCAGGCAAGAAATCAAACACCATTATCTCCGCTGATGACACACGTTTGTATCATTATATATCACACATAGATGAACATGTTTGATTGAAGACATCATTGCACGATATTATCAGATATCATTGGTACATGTGAACATATATATTAACAACGATGGAAACATATATATGTTTCATACAATATGAAATGGTGAACAGTAAAAACATGTATCTGTATACAATCATGTAAATTCACAAGTCAAAAGTTACACAAACATGTAAGCATCAACATGAACATGGACAATTTGTGCATAAGTTATCAAAAATGCCAAAATACAAATATAAAGAAAGCATGCAATGCAATGTTCATGAAATATAAAGAAAACATATAATTGCAATATAAACTAGTAACATGAAGAGACAGGCACAAGCACTATAAACCAGTTCAATATCATATTCAAATGTTATGCAGTCCTGTCAACATAGGTAGTCCTTGGCAACCTTGAAGCTTTCCTGAGGTTTCCCTGACATAACAACAATTGATATATGTCAGGTGCATTCTAAGTTGTAATGATATTTATTAGGAACAGTAAACTGAATAGCTTTTCTCACCGGCGTTGATCAGGGGTGATCTATTCATGCATCCCCCTAATAACTTTCTGTGGGGCCCGGTTTCATAAAACTTTTCAAATTGTTGTAAATTTCAAAATATTGTAACTACCGTGACAACAGCCAATCAGCATTGAGCATTGTAGTTGTTGCCAACAACTGGAAAAGTTTTATGAAATGGGTCCATATCTACATCAGCAGCTTTACTTCAGGTTATTAGACATAGAACGTGCATAAATTTGAATATGTTGCAGAACAGTCATTTAACAAAAAAGGGTGAAATGGCATACAAACATAAACAAAACAATTCACAAGGAGTATAAAGAGGGCATACAATTATCTAAAACTCCACTTCAAGACCAACATGATGTTTCAATATATATATATGTTACCTGGTAATGTATTTTTGTCATCTGTTGTTGAACCAATGCCATAAGCTGAAAAGTGAAAAGAAACCGAGTGAATAGCCAGCAAAAATAATAGGGTGATATTTAACGGAAATAAAATCATAGATGAATAATCAATCAATGCGCAAAATAAAGGTGTTTTTTTTTAAAGAAAATCATGAAATACAAATTTAGAATTGATTTCTAAATGATGTTAGCTAAATTTAAGAAAATTATGGTAAACAAACATAAAGTTGCGTAATAAAATGACATTTAAATAAACAAAGTTATTCATGGTGAAACTACTGCTGTGATGAAATAAAATAGACAACTGTGCTCTTTTGCATTTAATTTGATGAAATTTCACAATAAATTGCCTATTAATGCATGCAATATTAAAACAGAATAAACATTAAAATGAAGATTTCTTCAAATAAAAATGACATGACGTAAAACAAATAAAATGGAAAATACTTTTTACAGAGGTAATAGTTTGTTAAAAGATGGTCGACAATATATGGGGTTAGAATGATAAAATGAATATTTGCAATAAATTGGTTAGTTTGTAGCCATTTAAGAGTTACAGATGAATAAGTTATCTAACCCATTCAGAACTGATCCCAATAATACACAGACTGGATTCTATGGAGATACATATCATACCCAATTTAGATAGTCTTGCATGGGTTAAAATAATGAGTTATATATCAAATTAGCATTGTTTAAATAGCATTTGATGAGCATTGTATTAGAGACAAATGAAATGTGTTAAATCAAAAGAAATTATTATTAACAATTTACAAGTGTATGTTTATCATAAATGTTAGAGAAGAACAATTGATTGGATATTATTCTAATTTCACTTATTGGCATAAATATCTAAATGTATGTGTGCATATAGCATGATGCATAGAAATGTTTCTTTCATGTACCTTTAAATATTATTTTCAATTTTTGAATAAAAGTGTAATGTATAGTTGTTTAAAGGCCTCTGTATATACTGTATGATCATCATTGTTAAAAGTAACTATTTTTCTTTTAACTAACATATATAAACTGTTCCAATTCCCAGGTTATGTGAAAAGAATTAAAATGTGTAGATTTTAAGTGTCATATGGTGCAGTATTCAGGATGATTAGTATTTAGTGAGCTAATTTGTACATCAATTACAAGAAATTTACTGGGCTGTGTAAATCATGAAGGATTGCAATCTTTGATAGAAGAATCTCAAACGAAGTAATGTAAATGATTTTTACAGAAGATTTTCATTAGGCACAGTTGTACTGAATCTAAGGTAGATGTCGAAATAGAAGATCGGGCTAATTCATTTTCTCTTGTAGCTTGAAAAATCGTCATCAGACTAAAAGATAAGCATTAAGTTTGTCATTGTATAATTGTATTTTCTATGTAAGCGCTATGATACCCGCGTGAATAGCGTATTTTAAATAACAGTTATTAAAGATAGAAGTCATTGAAAATCATATATTAATCATATAAGACT
Organism: Echinarachnius parma; assembly: GCA_037951105.1. Lineage (NCBI taxonomy): Eukaryota > Metazoa > Echinodermata > Echinoidea > Clypeasteroida > Echinarachniidae > Echinarachnius > Echinarachnius parma. The sequence continues at coordinate 84,394 of JBAMJV010002823.1, read as the reverse complement.
ACATCATTTCACATTTTTTTCAATCCATGAGATTGTAAAGCCTAGATGGTAAAAAAAAAATCAGATGTTTTGGTCCAATTGAAAGAGTTGTTACATGTATAGTAAAAACAAAAGCGGCAGTAGAGTTACTTCAACTTCAGTGCGATTCTCTCGTTTCCATCATCGGCATTCAATGAGATAATTTGCACATCAATTACGCACAAATTCGCCGGGTTGCATAGCATTGCAATCTGCCATACGAAAATCTCAAACGAAATAATGCAAACGACTATAACAGAAGGATTCTCATTACGCAGGGTAGCGCTATATATCTAAGGTAGATGTCGAAATAGGAGATCAAGCTGATGAATTTTTCCTCCGTAACTCGAAAAAATGTCAGGGGCTTCAAAAATAGCATTCAAACTACTTCAACACCTGTTTAATCTCTTATCCGCACAATTCATTACTGTACGGAGTATAGATACGAGCAGATTGAGGTAGCAAATACATTGATTGTATCTAACTATGGACTGTAGAATATAGTGTTTGTCCAATAAATGACAGTATATAGTAAATCGTTTTGGGTGAAAACAAAGTTGTTTGTGTTTTTGTTTCCACTTTGGGGGGGTTTATTTTCTGCAATCAGGGTTTCTAGGAAATATTCCTCATCTACATCGTACATGATGTACTTTGTATCTCTGGACTGTAGGATACATGTTTATCCAATAAAATGCAAAACAGTAAATAGTCTTCTGTGAAAAAAAGTTGTTTCTGTTTTCGTTTCCCATTTTATCTGTTAATTTTCAGTAATCAGGGATTCTAGGAATCTGGGAATGAAAGAGGATGATTTGTATTTATAACAGGATGCGAGTTTTATAATTAAAAGTTGTAAATATCTGATTTGCATCTAACCCTTCATACAATGCATAATCTGTCCACGTAATGACTTTGTCATATTCATTTTTTATAGAAGACTTGAGGACTTCTTTGACAAGAATCCTCTAATGGACATATTGATCACTATGATGCAGTATTTGTTTATACGCCATTCACTCTTCCACAACCCATAATAATAAATGCAGAGAGCTAAAAGTGTTAACCCGTTGACTACGGAAACCGGAGGGTTGTGTGCAAAGTCTAAAGGGATCTCAGAAACTCAAAGGGAACTGATTAAAATTGTTAATGGCATCCCTTTTCACTGATCATGTTGATGTGGGGGAAGAATGAAGACATTGATGGGCGATTACTGGTTAGATTTATGGCCTGTCTTCTTCAAGACTAGTGTTCATCCTTGGAAGGGAGTTTTATTACGATTTAAGCTTATGCATAAGATGCTTATCTAGGGGAGTAAAGGGGAGCCAAGGGGACCAGGGGGTGGGGTGTGTGTGTGCTCTGTAAGAAGTGTAGCCCCTATAATGCCCTTACCCTGGGGGGGGGGGGGGGGGGGGGGGTCACAAAGATTTCAAGATGAGCTCAGAATCTTTAACCATTGGTTATGTGAACCTGGTGGGACCTGTATTAACTCTATGGGAATTGCAAAATCTAGTAGCTAACAGGTTAAAATTGTGGAAGGCCATTTGTAACCTCATAATACAAACTTACTGAAAATTAAAATATAAAGCAACTAATGGCTTTCCATTCTAGTTCAACTTAAAATCAGTGTGAGGCCCACCTAGGAGTTCAACTTAAAATCAGTGTGAGGCTCACCCCCCCCCCCCCCCCCCCCCCCCCCCCCACACACACACACACACACACACCCTGGAGTGACAATAAGAAATATGAAACCTGTGATTATTCAAATTTCAATTCATCTATTCAGACTTTAAAATCAATGAAGCATAATTGCTGTGCCTGAAATTGGCCTTCAAAAATATATATAATCTTGCACACCTAGCAAGAAAAATGTATAATTATCTGAGGAAAAAATCTGGTAAAATAGTTTTAATTTAATTACACACGTGACGACGTAAAAACCCAAGACTGCAAGAAGCAAAACTTGTACTTGAATATCAAAATAATGAAATAGACGGTCAATGTCGCGGGATGCTTTATCCATTACTTACGCACGCTACGCATATTCTAGATTCATCATGTTGTTAAATGAGTGCGCTGATGTCGTTAGACGCCTCAAATTAAAAGGCAATAAGCTAGCAAGTGTGCCCCGATATTAGGCTATGATATGATGTTGGTCACCGTGTGATGTGTTACCCATGTATGTGTGAATGACATCGCATGTGTAATGAAAAGTCGACTTATAGGCTGGATTATGGTATGTAGTGTACACCAAGGTGGTCTATGTACAATAGACTGAACATACAGGAGTTGAGATCATTTTTATTTCAGAATGTAGCTTGCTTCAGCCAATGGATAATCTTCTGAAAGTCCATATGAGTATATTTGATACAGAAATCTGAATTTGACCCGTTCCCTGCGAGATTCTGAAATCTCCACAGACTTTGTACACAACCCACCCGGTTCCCTATTAAGTCGAGGGGTTAAAAGAACATTGTCTCGTATCATACAGAGCATTATCAAACCCTTTAAAGACGGGTCCTGAAAATACCCCAACATATCCTAGCCGAGATCTAGGGAGAAACGTACCAACATTTAACTATATTGAATGGATAAAATGGGCAAGGAGTAATATGGTTGTATTTTTAGCTGTAGTTCTGAAAATGTATATATGAATTATCACCCTAGTTTTCTTTTTTAAATAGCGTTCCCTGTCATCTTTAATATATCAATGATGGGGGTGGTTATGGTAGTACATTTAGCTGCAGTTCTGCCAATTCACATGAATTATCAAGACTAATTTTCCATTTTAAAAATCTCCTTTCCTTTCATCACGCACTGTTTTTTCAGAGACACAGCTGGGGACGAAACCATAATTTATTTTCGCCACTTCCTCCAAATTCAATTTGCGCTTCTTTTTCCTCCCCCAAGGCTTAGATCACAGCAAGACACAGCCGTACTGGTTCCGCAACTCATCCAACAAGTATTTGGATAAAAATTAGCCCCACCTATCGAATTGCAAGGTCAGATTGTGAGTGGGAAAGTGGTAGATAATTTCGTGACCAACAAGTAGATTTAGAAATTTAAAGGGAAGCTATATGATGTGTGCTTTATACTTTTACTGATAAGTACATACTTCATATCAATTAGAGTAACATATTTCCTCTTGGGTATCACTGAAGGCTGCACATGAAACCTCATATGAGCTTGCACTAACAAAAGTGGATTACATAACCACTGACATAGCAGCAGACCAAAAAGATGATAGTGGTCTCTTAAACAATGATTATTTCCATTATTAGTGATACCCGAGAAGAAATATTCAGTTAGAAGTGAAAGGAATTATGCACTTATCAGTATTAAAGCAATAATGCCAGCATTTAGCCTCCCTTTAAAAATGTTGTTGACTGTTATTATAGACACCAACCTAGGAGGGAGTTTATATTTAGATGTACGTTAACCCATTCCGGACTGGTACTTAATGTACTTGGACTGGAGTGTATGGAGAATGCATGTTATACCAACATCAAAAAGTCTTGAATGGGTTGAAAAACACATCTTCGTGTATGTGCTGATTCCAGGCAGAATTTAGAGATTCTGTTTTTAAATATAAGTTGAGATTTCGAGAGATAAGAGAACCTTTTTAGTTGCCCAGCGAGGGGTGTCATTAATATGTTGTTATTTGCATGTCACCTAACCCTATTCACAATTTTAATTTTATTTGATTCAATTTGATTTTATACTAAATAAAACTTTCTTGCAAATTCTATCCAGCATGGGATGTCAGTAACATGCTGTAATTGACGTGTCAACTACCCCTATTGATAATTTTAATTTGATTTGATTGAATTTGATTTTATACTAAATAAAACTTTCTTGCACATTCTGTCCAGCATGAGATGGTACTAACATGTTGTTATTGACGTGTCAACGACCCTCTATTCACAATAATGATTTTATTTTATTTCATCCTAAATAACATCATATTGCACAGCATATTTATATAATGTACACGTAAAATAAAAAATGCCTTGAACTTTCCAAATTATGTAAGTAAATAATTTCATTCTCAGAAGAAATAAGGTTCTTAAAATAAAAACCACTTTGGAAATTGGTAATTTTGTTCAGTTTCTATGAATAGAAAATCTTATTTTCAAACTAAAAATAAGCCATCCAAACAACAAAATATTTCTGCTGCCTCTTTCGAGCAAATTGTTTGGAGAAAAGGAGCATAATTTTCAGTTTCTATGTATAGAACATATTGTTTACAACTAAATATAACCCATCCTGGCACCAAAATATTTCTGCTACCTCTTTCGCGCAAATTTGTACTCCCAAGTTTTCATCACAGCGGGACTCGGCCTCCCAAAGTCCCAACTCATCTCACAAGTATTTCATCAAATTAAGCCGACCTAAGAACGACAAGGTCAGATCGAAAAAGTTTTTTTATATTTTACAGACTCAGCAGATGATATCGACATCTCAAGTAGTTCTCAAATAAGAGTGTGCAGAGAAATCTAAATTATACCTCGGCTGGGTATGAGTCTATATTTGTAAACACGTAAACAGGCACTTTAATTCGTGGAATAAATTTGAGATTTTGCTCCGATTTCTGAAGCTAAATGGGCTGGACATGACACTTTATCTGGACGGAAGGATGCAAGGAATTCACATTACATGAATAATACAAATATAGTCTGACCCGTTAGTTCTAAGATAAACATCATGTATGCACATTTTGTATAATTGTTGAAAGTATATTTAAAAGTTAAAGTAATACTTGACCGATTTTGTGGAATACATTTGAGATTTTGCTCAAATTTATGATGCTAAATGTGTTGGACAAGACACTTTATCTGGATGGACAGATGCAATGAATTCACATTACATGAATAATACAAATATAGTCTGACCCGTTAGTTCTAAGATAAACATCATGTATGCACATTTTGTATACTTGTTGAAATTATATTTAAAAGTTAAAGTAATACTTGACTGAATTCGTGGAATAAATTTGAGATTTTGCTCCAATTTCTGATGCTAACTATGTTGGGCAAGACACTTTATCTGGACGGACGGATGCAATTTATTCATATTACATAAATTCAAATTTATTTTGAGCTGTACATGCTGAGGGAGTTGCAAATCATATTTGTACATTCTTTTAAACCTATTGAAGATATATTTATCAGTAAGAATAATACTTGACTGATTTCTTGAAATAAATTTGAGATTTTGCTCCATATCTGATGCTAAATCTGTTGGACGCGACACTTTATCTGGACGGACGGATGCAATTAATTAATATTAAATGAATGCACATAATCGTCTGACCTGAAAGTTCTGAGAGAGGTGTACATTCTTTATTATTGTTGAAAGTATATTTTAAAAGTTAAAATAATACGATTGAGATTTTGCTCTAGATATAAACAGGTTAAGAGTGACGTTTTATATGGGATCGGTAATACAAAATGACATTACTCAGCAAAGGCATCCAAACTGCTCTCAGCTCAATGGCTATACATTTAGAAGTAAGTAAACAAACACTTGATTTCTTGGAATAGAATTAGAAAATTTGCCCTAAATATATAAAGAAGGTGAGGAAATAACATCCCTCTATTCAGCAAGCTAAATTTATATTCTACCTAGTAACATATAAAATAATTCACATGTCAAATAACAGCATGCCGCCAAGTTTTTCTCAGATTGGTGGGCTCATACTTAGAAGCGAATCAAGAAAGTCTTGAATTCTTTTAAATTTTGACATAAATTCTAAAAAAGTTGATATTTTTAGGCAAAATTAAAATAAGATTAAATCTGAAATAGAAGATTTACTGAAGAGTAAAGATGCTCCATTCCCTCGCCTTGCTGGACAATTTTAGAGATTCGTTTGAATTCTTAGAAATATATCAATGTGCTCTCTTAGGAAATGACGCTTTATGTGATGTTTTTCAAACTTTTTTCCATAATACAATGTAACCTCACATTCAAACAAAATGGTGAATTAAAAGACAAAAGGTTTTCCCTAGAATGCCTATTAGAGAGAAATTTACTACAACATAATATGTGACCGGCTATAGCAAAACCCGGCACTTGTCGGTAATTCATGTTTTTAAGAAATGGGCATTTTAAGTTCACACAATGTGTGTAAAAAGACCTATGATTGTAAAATTGAAACAATCATACATGTATCTTCGCCAATTATTGACCAATTAGTTAGAACAAAGCATCAAATGAAAGCTTGTGATGAGGCCTTTGTAATGGTATGAAAGTCTACATTTTTATTTTTACCGACAAGTGCCAGGTTTTGCTACAGCCAGTCACATATTACATTCAAACATGTAACTCAAGATGCAAAATATTTCCCCATACCAATGTCCTTTGGGAAGAAATTGCATCCATTTCCGTTCAATAATGCAATTGAATGCACAGCTGTACATGCGTACAACATGTACATGTACGCATACCACACACAGTGTGCGTACGTGAATAACTACGCTCATGCCTGATTGGGCAATGCATGGATCGGATATGGAGGCAGAATTCCATGACATATTTGTCAAGGACGATTGGGATGAACTGGACTCGAGCATGGAATGGACAGTAGTAGCATCTTCACGGTTTGTTATTCTTTCGAATGACCGTCCAAATCAGTTTTATATGCATGCATGGATTGTAAATTGGGCCACCGGCCTCTGTTGGCATTTTACTAATCTCGTATGTAGAGTTCTGCCAGCCCTTTATCGTACCATAATCAGATTTCTTTTGACATTTTGCCTCGTAGAGATTATTGCGATGTATTAGACTCTGATAAGCAGTGGCTAGCATGGACTCTGCATTGCTAGTGCATGTTGGAATTACATCTCGTTATTATGTAATTCCACATACATTGTATTAGCAAACCATAATCAAATTTATTCAGATTTTTTTTGGCAAAGTTTATTGTAAAGAAATCTAGTACAATTTTTTTTATCTTTCAGAATTTGATAATTTGTATGCAACTATGTTTTTCAAAAATGTTCACATCAAAAATATATTTTCTGCCAAATGGGCAAGGAATACTGTGACAAATACTGAAATTCAGAAACAAGTAGTGCTAAGCCTGTTCTTGGTCTTTGTCTTTCAAAACTGGGTAATTCTAGTTAGCTCTCTTTGGTTTAGAATTAAGAGCCACTATCCTCTGTATGATTAATTTCACTCTTCTCTGGAAAACAATCATCAAATCATAATCAGATTTCTCATTTTTGCAAGGACGATGGTCAAAATAGATCCAAGCAGCGGTCATTAGTGGTCTCCTGTTGGTGATTGTCTTTCAAAAGACTGCCTCCATAATGAATATTCTTAGTGTATGTTCTGCATCTATTTCAAATTCAACTCTGTTTCCAGTTTCAAACATTACCATACAAAATTAAGACAGGCATACATTTCATTAGCTTATGAATGAGGGGATGGGTAAGAGGGAGGAGAGGAAGAGGGGGGGGGGAGAGGAGGGAGGAACAGGGGAGGAAGAGGAGGAGTGGGATAGGGAGGGGAAGAAGAGGGGAAGGGGGAGGGGAGAGGTGAGGGGGAGGCAAAATAAGGGGAGGAAGAGGGGAGGGGAGGGAGGCAAAAGAAGGGGAGGAAGAGGAGGGGTAGGGGAGAGGGAAGGGGGAGAACAGAGAAGAGGAGGGGAAGCAAGACGAGGAGAAGTGGGGGTGAGGAGGAGAAATGGGGGTGAGGAGGAGAAGTGGGGGTGAGGAGGAGAAGAGGATGGGGAAAGAGGAAGGGGATATAAGAGGGGGAAAAAAGTAGAGGAGAAAGAAGGGGAGGAAGAGGATGACAAGGAGTAGGGGGAGAGAGAACAGGGAAGAAGAGGAGGTAGAAAGATGGGGAGCAATGGGGAGGAAGAGTGGGGGTGGGGAGGGGAGAGGGGAGAGGGGAGAGGGAGGGGATAGAAGAGAGATAGAAGAGGGGGAAAGGAGAGGAGTTGGAAAAGAGAGGAGGAAAGAGAGGGGGAGGAAAAAGGGGAGGAAGAGAATGAGTGAGGTATAAAGGGGGAGATGGGAGAGGTGGGTGTGATGGGGGAGAAGAGGGGGAGGAAGAGTGGGATGGGTAGGGAAAGAGAGGGGGGAAGAGGAGGGAAGAGGAGGAGAGGTGTGGGGTGTGGAAGGGCCCACAAGACCATCTATCCACTGCACATGTATGCAATATGTCTTGATAGTGAGGTGAATGCCCTACTATTGCTTCTCTTGATTGCATCTTGCATCTCATTTCAAATTCAACTGTGTTTTCGGCCATTATCTTAAATACCAAACCTTTTATTTCTTATTTCGGCATGGACAATCATAAAAATAACTAATTGTTAGCATAAAATTACTGTACTGCGAACAGTGCTGGCTTGGAGCTATATTGTTCATTATATTCTCACGTTTATCTGATGATTGAAAAGTGGCAATTATCCACTAATTATGCAAAATCTCATTTGCATTTTGTATCTCATTTTGTATTAAACTCTGATTGCACCCATTATCGCACCACAATCAGCAAACGTGTTAAATGCTGGCAAGGACAATTACCACGCATTCTAGCTTATTTGAAACAGTAGCAGCTGATGAATTGTGCATTTTTTAATTATTACTTTTGTTCCATATAGGCTATAGGCTATTGTTTGTGAATGTAGTTAAAGCTCACTCTAAATTCATCTCACGTTTGATTCCACCCATTTTCACACCACCATAAGCAGACGTGTTAAATTCTGGCAAGGACAATTACTACGCATTCTAGCTTACTGGAAACAGTGGCAGCTGATGAATTGTGTTTCGTGAGTCTTATTACTTTTGTTCCCTGATGTTTCCAAATGCGGTTACTGCCCAATCTATGCTCATTTAGTTTGCATTATGTATCTCATTTTGTATTCAAGTTTGATTCCACCCATGTTCACACCACCATCAATCAGCAGACTTGTTAAATTATGGCAAGGACAATTATGATTGCTAGCAGACTAGAAAAGGTGGTTGGTCACTGACTTGTTGTTCGTTGTTCTATTACATTATTTCGCTGATGTTTGCAATGAAGTCTCTGCCCAATCTATGCTCATTTAATTTGCATTCTGTATCTTATTTTGTATTCAACTCTGATTGCACCCGTTATCACACCGCAATCAGCAATCGTGTTAAATTCTGGCAAGGAAAACTATAATGATTGCTAGCAAACTAGAAACAGTGGCAGCTGATGAATTGTGTTTCGTGAGTCTTATTACTTTTGTTCCCTGATGTTTCCAAATGCGGTTCCTGCCCAATCTATGCTCGTTTAATTTGCATTATGTATCTCATTTTGTATTCAAGTTTGATTTTGCCCATTTTCACACAATCATCATGTTAAATTCTTGCAAGGACAATTATAATGATTGCTAGCAAACCAGAAAAGGTAGTTTTGTTATTTGTTGTTTGCTGTTCAATTTCATTATTTCGCTGATGTTTGCAATGAAGTCTCTGCCCACTTTAAGCTCCTTCAATTTGCAATTTGTATCTCATTTTAAATTCCACTCTGATTACAGTCATTAATATCAAACCCAAAATCAGTAGACTCGTTAAATTCTTGCAAGGACAATTCAACCCATTCTAGCATACTGGAAAATGTGGAGGATAAAGACTTCATGTTTTTTGTTTTATTCTATTACTTTTGTTCCCTGTTGTTTGTGAATGCAGTCACTGCCCACTTTAAGCTCATTTAATTAGCATTTTGTATCTCATTTTGTATTCAATTCAGATTCCATCCATTATCGGACCAAATCACAAAATCCACACTCCTCCGCCTCATCCCACAAAAGGCTTAGCGACTTTCAAACATGATTAATTACAAAATAAAATTATAATGTCCCCCATTTTGAATTGGCTAAGCGACTTCCTAACATGATTACAATTAATTAACCGGTTTCTTTGTACACCATATAATTCCCAAAGAGTTCATACAAGGTCCACCACGTTATGGTTGCCTGTGGCTTAATTAGGAATGAAACGGGCCTGGGATATATCAACATGTTATTGCTGATGAGTCACCCTTTTATGCACGCCTCACAGATTATATGACCATATTCAATTTAATATTTCAATATTCCATATCATGTGCCAGCAATATGATACCCAACACACATTCCCCCCCTTTTTTTTGGCATACTGTATAAACGTACATTGACTGGAGGGTTTATAGCCCCTGTAGGATCATACACAACTATCTCATTGGAATAAATTCATGATTTGAAAATTATGACAATATTCAATTTTATATTCCATACCACTATCATGTGCAAGTAATATAATACCCTTGAACACAGTTTGTATCACTTCGTATTTAGCGTACATTGACTCGAAGGCCTCTATAACCCCTGTAGCATCGTAAACAAATATCTCATTGAAATCAATCCATGATTTGGAGATGATGGCAAGATACAATTTCATATTCCATACCATGTGCAGGCAATATGATTGCCAACATGCATATATTCTTTTTCTTGTTTTACATTGACTGGAAGGTTTGTCTCCTGTAGTAAACAACTACCTCATTTTAATAAATTCATAATTTGAAGATTTTGAGAGTTTTAATGTGCAGGATATAAGCAATTCATTTTAGATGATTTAATTTTTAATTTAACATAGACCTCATCCTGAGTATATTTGAGTACAGTTTAGAAAATTTCTACATGAACACATTTTCATTATTGTAATGGTTCTAGACAGGATTGGCATCCTTAAATCAAGATTTAGCCATCGACATGTACATTACTTGTAGGTCTAAGCCAATTGCAAATTGTGACATGAATAATGTATATATATGTGCAAGTGAAAATAAAATAAATTGGATTATGCATCATTTATATCCATTACGGGGAAAGCAATTTTTCATTCTAAGCTATTGCAGTGAAATCCAACGAAAGCCCAATGAACTTTCCGATTCAAACCAGGATATTACTTCCTAAAATTGAAATTACAGGAAATAATTTATTTATACTGCATTACGGAGGCTAACAAATCGGGGAATCTTAACTCCTTGCGGACCGAGCCTGAAATATCTCAGTATTCTCAGATCAGGTTCAAAGGAATTTACAGGTTCATTTTTAAAAGGAAATTATAGGTACATTTTTAACAGGAAATTACAGGTTATACCAAAACTCAACAGTCATCAACAGCTTAACCCATTGACTGCAGCATGTTATAATTGTTATCGACATAATACATGGTAAAATAAGTTCCAGCAGTGAACGAATTAACAATCATAACATGGGGTAGTACAACATGCTGTGAGGTATGTGAGAAAACTGTGTCATATTAGATTCCCCGGTGAGCGTAGTCTAACCATTCCAAGATGATTTGTTACACCGCATTGCAAGGCCCTGTGGGACCATTGTGAGTTTTCCGGACGACCGCAAATGTTTCACATATCTATGGCTGCAATTCCTTTAAAACAATGGATAAAGCACAGCGCAAGATCATCTTTCATTAAAAATGAATGAACATATATATAATTCATTACATTTTCTCCATATACATATATAATTTATATAGTTAGTCAAAATAAGTATCAGTTTGGGGCCTATTACAACTTTCAATTCCAGCAGAAGCATTTTAGAGGCTAAAATAGCCATAAATTTACACCTGTCCGTGAGTGTAATAGTAGGTACAAAGCAGTATAAATTGTAAAAGATTAATAATAAATCATTTTCTAAATCAAAATATACTTCTCCGAATAACACAACCAATCATCATCAGCCTTGAACCTTGATGATATGTTCAATATAGTTTGAATATTATGATACAATTATGATTTTAGGTGTTCTTGAGTGGTTCTTAGGCTGATTGTGAATTAATGTTGACAGTCAAACTGGATAGAATCTTGTAAGTCAGTTGTAATAATGTTTAGCACCCTCATCCAAATCTTTGCCCATCTGTATTAAGAGTTTCCTTAACTGTTTCTTAACTAGCAGGTCATCAAGTCTGGGAAGTTGACTAGCCTTGATGAAACTTGTGAGTCAAGTTTTGGTTAGTAGTGATTTTAGTGACTTTCCATTTTTTTAGCATGTTTTACAAGTACAAATTTGATGAAATATGAATTACACTTTGTAAACTTCAGCTGTTTTCTACCCCCTTCCCCGAGGACTATTCTCAAACCATTTATGACTATTTTACTATTTCTTTAATTAAAAGCCAACAGAATCTAACACATTTGTCAGAATGCATGGTCACTTGTCGGTAAATATATAGTTGTGTTTCTGACTTTGCAAGCCTACATTAACCTGTGGAGTAGAGAGTGAGAGTGCAGATATTACTCATGAATAGATACTACTACCAGGATTATTCAAACCGAGCCAAGAGAACATCTGTTTGGTTCTGACTGTTCCGTACATGTCCCACTGATGAATCATTTATAACGTACATTTATTTCAGAATGGCACCGATTCTTGGCCTACTTTCAGCCAGGATGTCACAGCACTTGTGTTTGTCCCTATCCTACACAATTGTAAGTACACTTTTATAGTCGCAATGACTTATGAAAAAATGATTTACTTTTATCATGGTTAAGGAAAAAAACTCATTAATTCAGATTCAAGATGGCATCTGTTTGGTTCTGACTATTCCGTACATGCCCCACTGATGAATCATAATGCACATTTGTTTCAGAACAGTACTGATTCTTCTGCCTTTTCTTAAAGGGTACCACCACCCCAAAATAATATTCTTATAAATGAAAGGTAAAATCTTTAGTAGTCCATTCCATCAACAAGTTCATAAAAATATGTTTCCAGAAAAATAAAAACAATTGGAAAACGCATCACCATTCTAAAGCATGCGTTCATGGGTCTGGGTGTACGAAGACTACCTTTGTCCAGAGCGAACGAATCGTCCGGGATTCTATTGTCTCCAAACGTACGCGTGAATAGAATTGGCGCACTCGCAAATGTTTGGCACGTACGGAACCATGAAATAATAGTGGTTCCGTAAGTGGTGGTAATTAATTGCATTGTTTATGAATTACACGACCCTTTGCAAAATGTTGGGCATCTATTTGATATCACAAAACGGTACCTAAACATATAATTATGTGTTGTTCTTTGCCTGGTGGTCCCCTTTAAGCTATGTCATAGTATGTGAAATATTGGTGCACTTGTGCTTGTCACTTTCAAAAATGTCATACAAGCGCAATAAATTTTATTACGCACAACGAAAGTGTAACTGAATTATACTTTCATTATGGCTACGAACAACCGATTTGAAAAAAGTCATTCCTTCAGAACCAAGATGGCATCTGTTGGTCATGACTCTTGGCTGTTTTGGATGAATCATAAGAAGCAATTTGTTTTTTGAACAAAGTCAAGTGTGATGATTTGTTGTCCTACTAGTATTATCATGAAGCCTTGTCGGCTGTCCCATTATGTGAAATAGATGTCCTGTTATCATGTACACTGGTACACACATTGCGTCTTTATGTGTATCTATAGATAAACATAAAGACAGCAATTTGTCTCACGAAAGTCAAGTCTACTGCTTTTGTTTGTCCTAGTATTATCATGAAACCTTGTCGGCTGTCCCATTATGTGAAATAGATGTACCGTTAGCATATACACATGTGTGAGGCTATCATATGATACACATGTGTATATATACAATGACTCATTAATCAAGAATATATTCTCTCCAAGAGTGTATTGAAGTCTCTAGCTATTTCATGAAGCATAAAAGACATACTGTTGCACATGTGTTTTTTACACAACCCCTGGCTCTATCTCTCATATGACTTTCATGAACTTCATAACTGCGAACAAGAGAACATAATTATAATTACCTAAAATTCTTTCACCCAGATTATAATCTAATCATAATTAAATGCTCTTTACTCTGTCTGGTGGGTTCTGATAGTTGCATACCAAAGATGATTCATGAGAAGCATATGAGGCCTTTGGCTAAATCTTCTGACATTGTGCGACATATTAATAACGGACCAGTTTGAAATATTTCCTACCAGCGGCGTAGCACAGTCAGACTGATTGGGGGGGGGGGGGGGGGGCACCTAAATTATGGGGGGGGGGGGCATACCTTGTGTATTACTTTGTTCAAAATTACCCCTCATGATATTATTGTTTCGTCAAATTATTAATAGGGGCATGTGCTTTTTTATGGGATCAAGAGAATTTTCCCATCAATAAAGAAAGATTTTGTGCATCTCCTTTCAAGCACATATAGGCCCTTGTTTACATTTTGTGTTTCTCCTACTTCACTCAAACATGAGTAATAATTCATCAAACGAATAACACCCAAATTCATCATGAAAGGTGGCGTAGCGATAGTAGCATTTATTATTCAAGGATTCGAGGAAATCGTAGATGTAAATGAAATGGGGCATGGCTTTATTTGTCTCCAAGGCAAGTCGCTCTCGATAATTTACCCAATTTATTGATTAGACCAATACCCTGGATGGATGTGAACAACCGGAAAGCCAAACATGATTAGTGCGTGAGAAATCGATAGTGAAATCTTGAATCCGTTACGGACATTGCCGTACATTATCCAGTCGTATCCACTAATACTTTTTTACAATATGAGACTCAATGAGAGATACAAATACAATCCTGTCCGACATTGCGGTACATTATCTAGTCACTTCTACTTTTTGTTCTTATTTTGTTATGGAATAACATCCCCACTGAATTAAAGTCTAGTCAATCTGTAAACATTTTAAAATATAAATATAAAAAATATTTATTAGATAACTACAATGTGCAATAGAATTATCAGGCAATATGACAATTTGTTAATGTATTTGTTTTGTTTTGTATTAGTGTATAGTTATCATATTATGTAATACTTTTATACAGGGGTTAGCTTTTATATAAGGAGCCTTACTCCTTTCTGCTAACCCCTAACACTGTCATATGAATGTATTTTATGTTTTTGTTTTTTTCTATCTCTGTATTTTTGTATTTTTTGCATTTGATGCATTTTATGACAAGTGTTGAATAAACTGAATTGAATTGAATTGAATTGATATGGGAGATGTGGATAAATTAATTTGTTTTGATCATTTAACCCTACATTATCTAGTTTATATAATAAATATGCAATTCTGTTTTACGACCTGATTAAATTGGATATCTGGATTACTACTCTTAAAGTGCCAATCGTACAGATTTCAACATACTATACACAAAGTGCACATAGAATTCAAGTTATTTTTGTATGTTAAAGGGACTTATATTGTCCAAATCCTCAAAATAAAATGTTTATTCTAGCGGTTCCCTTATACCTTGTTGTATTCGTATTAACAATAAAATCACGGGACAGGTTTCGGTTTTACAAATTTCCCTTTCGTTACAAAGATATGTATGATTGAAGTATTCAGATAAGAAAAACTCCGGGCAAGTTTTTCTTCCATGTACAAAGTGAGTGCAGTGAGTTACTGAATATCACTTTGCATTTTCGCTCATTACTTGGCCATACAATGTCCATTTGACTTGAAATTTTCACACAATACCCTGTGGACATATGAGATAACAACAATATACATTGCATCAACCATTTATCACTTTTTGCACATGTCAACAAAGTTACTAGATCCCTTTAATTGTCCTCCATATGTTAGTTTACCCAGTTCATCTGTATCGAATTGACCTCGGTCCTCGGCACATCAATACGCATCAATAAAACAAACAAACAGGGACTTATGTATTTTTGTAAAGTTGTTGCCATTTGTCGTGGGTGACTTAATGTCGGCAAAATGTATCACTCCATTTATTAACAGTCAAATTTCATTTGAAACATCATTAAAACAAACAAACAGGAACTTATTATGTATTTTTGTAGTGCTGTTGCCATTTGTCATGAGTGACTTAATGTCGGCAAAATGTATCACTCCAATTATTAACAGTCAGATTTCATTTGGAACGTATGTCAATACTAAATAGAAAAACAAGCAAGGAAATATTTATTTTCGTAGCATTGTTGCCATTCATCCTGGGTGACTTCGGGTCACCAAAATGTATCTTTCCAATAATTGACAGTCAGATTTAATTTGGAACATCAATATTACATTAAAAAACCAAGGACTTCTATTATTTTACCTTTTAGTATTGTTGTCATTTTTGGCGTGGGTGAGCGACTCGGGGTCAGTCTAATATATCCCTCCAATTAGCAGTCACATTTCATGTCAGTCATCATACACGTATGCTTAATCATATACCTTTCCAATCTATGCGTCCATAACAAGAGGAATTTTGTTGTTTAAATGCAAAACATGCATCTACACTTTTGTCAATTTGAGATATTTTGTGATTGAAGCTGCAAAGTGAAGTACATGATATAAAGAAAACAATGAGAAAATACATGTACATGTGTGCGATACGATGAATCATAAATTCAAAAAAATATACCTTGATATTAGATGAGAAAAGTATAACGTGAAGATCTCAAAAGTGCACTCATATGTGATGCAGATGATGAATAATATATCCCTCCAAGGGGTCTTTTGCCTGTCTTGCCTTCCAATGTTTACACACATTGGCAGCCAATATTTTAAAGAGATTCTCAAGTATTGGTTCTTATCTTGAGATATTGTTCATTTATATTCCGAGTGAAAGTATGTTACATTTGGCTGATTAGCCTGCTATTGTCTGCATATAATTTGTGTGATTTTGTTACAAAATGCTATGAATGTTTACAAACATTGGCAGCCAATATTTTAAAGAGATTCTCAAGTATTGGTTCTTATCTAGAGATATTGTTCATTTATATTCCAAACGAAAGTATGTTACATTTGGCTGTTGAAAAGAGCCGATTATCCTGCCATTGCCATCATATTTGCATATTTTCATTACAAAATATTGTGAATTGTTGATGTTGGAAAAATTCCAATATGTATCAATCACCCAGAGGTTGTAACTATGTCCCACATATGCATATGCATGTGTATTGTGAATGTGATGGCCTTTCTGGTTTAGTACGAGATTTACTTGTTTAAAAATGATCTGTAAAATCGCTGCGCATGATTTAATTCACAATATGATGCAATTTAAATAATGCCTTCAAATTTTGTTTTTGGTTTTGAATACAAATTAATTTTTTTACTGCAAATAAGCCATGTTTGCTTTAAGTTTGCCCCCCTCCTGCATCTGGCTGGCTGTATCAACTTCAGTACAATGCACATCACACCATGACTCATTCTGTATTGTATCGTTACCACTGAGACTCTACCTCTCACAGTCTCAGATGGATGGATATAATGGACTTGATGGGAGATTTATTCTCTTCTTCTGACTGAGGAGAAATGAGGATCTAGATTTATTCCGTTCTCCTTCGCGAGTTGTAACGAAGCTTTAGATTTATTTTCGTCTCCTTCGCGAGTTATAATGAAGCTTAAAGGGATCTACCGTAAAACTCCGTGTATAAGGCGCACCCGTGTATAAGGCGCACCCCCAACACCCTGTATTTTTTTTTTTTAGACACCCTGTAGTGCTGTTGGAATACTTACATCGCTGGTCTAGGGCATATCAAGGGCTTAATGTCAATTGTAGCTTTCATCATCATATACATTTTTTCACATACAAAATAGTGGTTAGTACAAAATTTGCACACATTGAGCAATAACACTGGTGCTCATAAATATTCATATTCCTATTCATGAATATTCATAAGCACTTATACTCATTCAATATATGCAATTTTCTTAATTAACTAACAACTATTTTCAATTATGAGCAAAATTTATAACCACTGGTTAGATAATTGCATATATAATGAGTACCTGCTGCTCACGAATGTATGAATATTCATTAGCTGCAGTATTTGCTCAATAAACTTGCAATTTTTAAATTTGTAACCAATATTTGTTTTGTGTGAAAAAAGGTATATCTTGCTGAATGCTACAACAGACAGCAAGCTCTTGTCATGCTCTACACCAGTGTAATATGCATTGAACATGACTACAGGGTGTCCCCAAAAAAATGTCTAAAAAAAAAAAAAAAAAAAAAAAGTTTTTTTTTTTTTTTTTTTTTTTTTTTTGCTATACCTGTGTATAAGGCGCACCCCCGACTTTGAAATTTTTTCCGACGGAAAAAAGTGCGCCTTATACACGGAGTTTTACGGTAGTAACTTTGTTGACATGTGCAAAAAGTGATAAGTGGTTGATACAATAATATTGTTGTTATCTGATATGTCCACTGGGTGTTTTGTGAAAATTTCAAGTTAAATGGACGTTATATGGCCGAGAAATGAGCAAAAATGCAAAGTGATATTCACTAATTCATTGCACGCACTTTGTACACGGTTTTCGCGATCCAGTGGATAATTTAACATCTGAACAATTAAATCGTAAATATCTTTTTAACGAAAGGGAAATTTGAAAAACCGAAACCCATCTCCTGCTTTTAATGTAACAAATACAACAAGGTATGAGGGAACCGCTAGAATTCCAATTAGATTTTGAGGATTTGGACAATGTTACTATTAAGTCCCTTTAAGATTTATTCTCTTCTCCTTAGCGAGTTATAACGAAGCTTAAGATTTATTCCCCTTCTTCTCCAGAGATATAATGAGGCTTTAGATTTATTCCCCTCCCAGGATCGTAAAGCTTGTTGCCGGTTAATTAGCCACAGGGTACAGGTGAAACGGATTCTTGCAGAGCTCTTTATGTCTGCGTGTTGCAAGGGGAGAATCTTCAAGATTTGATGGAGGAGGATTAATGGCAAGAAAGAGAAGAAAGAGAAGCTAATTTGATTGTGCACCGGCAGAAAATGAGTAATTTAGTCCTTACTGTTGTGGATGCAAATTTGTGTGTGTGTGCGCACATGTGTTTATAGGCTAGTGTTTATAAAAATGCACTTAGGATATGTTTTCATTATCCATTCATAGTTAAGATATTCATAATTTCTTCACTTTGGGAAATATATTGTAAATCATCCTTCGTGGAATTTAACCTGTTTCCTTCAAGATTCTGAAATCTTCATAGACTTTGCACACAGCCCACCCGGTTCTCGTAGTCAAGGGGTTAATTATAGTGAATTTTTTTGTGGTATGTAGTTACTGGTGGAAGGGGTGATTGAACTGCAAGTACAAACTACATTCTTCTAGAAAATCATGTTTGGCAGATGGCAATGTTAGTAAACATTACCACGTAGCAAGTACAAGGTTGTTTGGAGTATATATTGAACAAAATTCCATCAAATCATTTTGCGTATCTTCTGAAATCTACGAAATTTACGGTCACGTGCACGCATACATATATATAACAGTACGGTGCCTCTGAGCTGAGAATTTAGATATAGTGAGAACTTACTTTCTTATTACTAGCGTGAGGGATTTTACGAGATTGATGATATATTTTTCCAGACAACTATGAAATCTGCGATAAAGCTCAATATCCAGGAGGAAAGCTCAATATCCGAGAGGAAATCTTCGACTTCAAGAAAACATCTAGTATTAGATGAGGTTTATTACCCGCAGAAGGCAAGATTGAATCTTCATCGATATTGCTTTAATAATAAAGAGCAGCATCGTACGTGCAGTACGCACGCTGCCTGATGTTTTTCAAACGTGGTCCTAGCTTGCTCAAGTCATCAACTCTAGCTTCCTTGCTCCTTGCTCACTGCAACACTTTGAAGACAATTTCTAAGAACCTACCTCCTCCCTTGATGAAATCATCAAATATTTCCCCTTGCCCTTGCTCGATAATCATTAACAATTAACCCTTTAAAGTTGGTATAACACACATTCTACATGAAAGACCTTACTAGAGATATAATCAGGTACTGAAGGTTAGATTCCTACCTCCTTGCTTGATAAAATCATCAAATATAATTTTTCCCTTGCCCTTGCTCGCTAATCATTTACCTGTTAACCTTCTGATGTTGGTATAACACGCATTCTACATCAAAGACCCCTACTAGAGATATATCAGGTACCCAAGGCTCAATTTATACCTTCTTGCTTGATAAAATCATCTAATACATTCCCTTGCCCTTGTTTACTAATCATGTACCTGTTAACCTTCTCAAATTGGTATAACACACACTTTACATCAAAGACCCGACTAGATATATACAGTATAGGTACCCAAGGTTCTCAATTGGTTAAAATTATCAACAAATTTTCTCTTGCTCCTTGCTTGCTCAATTAATTTATAACTAGCTGTACCCGCGGAAATCCGCGGGTTTTTGTGAGAGAGAGGCGATGATGACATAACGATACTTTAAATCTCTACTATTCCCAGAGTCATAATTTAAATAGTATAAGACAAAATAAACACGGGCGACTCAATCCCGCCCCACAACCCGTCGTTGGACGGGGCCCCGACGCATTAGGGTCCCGTCCAACGATATCCGGCCAATGTATAACAAAATCATAATGGTTTAGTACCCATGCAAAGTTATTCAGTTATCCCCCATATTTTATAGAGTCCATAATTTGTTCCGCTTGTATTAAGTTAGATACAGTACACTATGTTCGTGTACTTGCTAATATACAGTAGCTTCGCCGCTGACCACCCCCCCCCCCCCCCCGCGATTCCAATTGCCTGCATGACACATAACCCGTCGTGTCCCATGAACGTTTCATATCCAATCTAAGTTCTCCGGCGTATACATTTTGTCATATTCTTGTGAAACCCGATGATATATTCCTTTAAAGGGAATAGTAGCCGTCTATATACATGCATCCCATAAACTTTTCATATCCAATCTAAGTTCTCCGGCGTATACATTTATCATATTCTTGTGAAACCCGATGATATATTCCGTTGAAGCAAGGATATGGGAGTTCCATGGTTGAAGGGAATAGTAGCCGTCAATACATGCATGCATTGCATAATAAATGAGCAGATACCCCCCCCCCCCCAAAAAAAAAAAAAAACTCCCCTGCTCCACCATTGTCCACCCCGCTTTATTCACTTCAATGCACTTTGCACGCCCGCTCAGCTGTGTACAAAGCATGTGGGCTCGCGGACTTAATACATCTTACCACAAGCTGGCGCAATTATAGTATCGTGTACGGTAGGGCGAATGAGATAGTGACCAGAGACGATGGTCAGCAGGTCAGTGAGCTATGCAAATAAACTACGGTTCGGTGGGGTAATTAGATGACTGCGCGACGTGTATACACGGCTGTACAGCCATCGCGCGTTGTAACCGCAGCCAAATTGAAGTTGTCGCATTTTGTCGTCTATGCACTTACAAACACGATGCCAATCGGCAATAGCGATCATTACCATACCATCCGCGTAATATAAATATTGATATTTATCAAAACCTGGGTAGTTTCGCAACGTGTTATATCTAAAATAGTTTCTCGATATATTATTTGTTTTATCTACTCCAATTTATATTCTTACAAATACTTTTACGGCGATAAATCGTTAGTCAATGCTCGGCGTCTTAAAAGGTCAATTGACATTGCTGACTTTCCCTTTTCTTCGATCTGGACGACGACCACGGGGCGGGAGCGACTCGGGAATGGCTTATTGTCCTCCGCAAAAAGTATATCCTTCGATCTCGACGGTCGGGAAGTCGCCGAATCCTCGGGGTGAGGATATCTCGAGTGGGAACCATTTTGGGGGTTGAAGCTTACCGTATTAATATAATAGATACTTAGAGGATAAAATGAATTGGAGGCAATACAGTTTCTTCAAAGAGCAATAGCTAAGATATCTCGGCACCATTCAGTGAGAGTTGCAAACATCACCACTTGCTTAAATAGCTTACTTAATTCATTGGCCTTTTGTAGATGATGTACATTTTGGTGTGATACATATTCTCCATAGAACATAGTCTGAGATAATTTGGGCAGCATGCTTCTAAAGTTCTAATCATCTTCTTCTTCCATTTCATATTTGTTCCAGTTAGACAGGTTTGATGGGTTTAATAGACCAACATCATGCATTCTTAACCCCTTGACAACAGGAACCAGGTGGGTTGTGTACAAAGTCTATGGAGATTTCAGAATCTCGAAGGGAACAGGTTAAAACATTCCATCCTAATACATCCCATAGGCTCGACCCTTCATGAATTAAAAAAAACATCAATGCTCTCCCTCCCTTGTACCTTGCTTGCTTGCTTGCTAAATTCATCAACACCAGAGTTGCCCCCAAAGTGCATTATGAATATGAAGGCATCATACATAGAGCGTCTGGTTATCATCAGGGGAAATGGTTTGATGAGCACGGCGACGCTTCATCGTGACATCACCGACATGACAAGACCTTAGCTTCATACACCGGGGAGGAACAGGAACATTGCAGGCAAATTCACCACAAACATGAGTGAATTTATTAAAAGTCAAGTCTGCATTTTTCTATCACTGGCATTATAGGATAAGAGAAGACCTCTGTTTTTCCTCGATCAAGGCGAGGCTTCATCGTGACATCACCGACATGACAAGACCTTAGCTTCTTACACTGGGGAGGAACAGGAACATTGCAGGCAAATTCACCACAAACATGAGTGAATTTATTAAAAGTCAAGTCTGCATTTTTCTATCACTGGCATTATAGGATAAGAGAAGAGAAGACCTCTGTTTCTCCTCGATCAAGGCGAGGCTTCATCGTGACATCACCGACATGACAAGACCTTAGCTTCTTACACTGGGGAGGAACAGGAACATTGCAGGCAAATTCACCACAACATGAGTGAATTTATTAAAAGTCATGTCTGCATTTTTCTATCACTGGCATTATAGGATAAGTCAAGAGAAGACCTCTGTTTCTCCTCAGGAGAAATATTGCACGCAAATTAACTACAACATGAGTGAATTTATTAAAAGACATGTTTGCATCTTTCTTTATCACTGATATGAGATAAGAGAAGACTTTAGCTTATTACATTGGGGAGGAACATTGCAGGCAAATTCACTACAACCAGAATGAACAGTGAACAAAGTACATGGGGGCAGTCGCTCAGGGTGATTTAGCACCCTGAAATGCCAGAAAGAGCCCCCCCGAAAATCATTAATGAGCCCCTGTAATTTGCGAAGAGTTCAATGCAGGACAATTTTTTGAGAGCTCTTTTCATGCTGCAGGCAATCTTGAAAAGTAACCCCCTCAAAACAAATTTCTCTGGGAATTAATTTATTAAAACGTCATTTAGCATTCCTTTTTTCTTATCACTGACATGGTGGGATAAAAGCAGACCTTTGCTTCTCTTTAGGAGAAACATTGCAGGCAAATTTACCACAGAATTTAATATATTGATTTGTAATTTACCCTATGCCTATGGGAAATTGGTGCAAAGGCTATCTACAAAGTCTATTATTTGTTTGTATTATTATTTATTATATATTTTTTTATTTAGATTGCCATAATTCTCTCATGAAAATATTGGGTTTTTGGGGGTTCATCAGATGAACACAAAATAGAGAAATAATGTACATTTATGATTCATTCTCAATGCTTACAACGGTTTAACAAGATCAGAGAAAAAAACACTGGAACAATAATCTATGATAGTAAACATCAAGAGAAAATCTATAAAATAAATGTCAAAGTATTCTCAAGAAACAAAATAGTTTCTGTTTATGGCTGTTTGTGATTATCATTCAACGTCTGCCACGAAAATCAAATCATGAGATGGTCTCATGGGTGACTTCCTTTTTTCAAATTTCATATTGTCTGGAAGAGGTTTCAAGGGATCACAGGCAACATTCACAACCAGCTTTAACCCATCAGGACTGTCCCCAAAGACCTAAGGCAGTGGCCTATATATGGAACGGTTATTAACCAGTGGCCATATTCATAAAAGCCCGATAGCCTATCTGTCAGCTAGGCCTTATCTCCTTGCCAAAATGCCAGTTTGGACGATAACTAGCGGGGAACTCACACAACTCGCTTGGGTGATCACCTTTGTTTTCACAAACCAGTGCACAACACACACGTGCATAGATCTGTCTTTAGTAATGTGTGTAGATTTTGCACGCTGTCTATGCCCTTACCATATAGACCAATCAATGAGCGTCTAAGCCCTGTAATACAATAGCCATTTAAAATCTTCGTAGCGGGTTGCTAAATCGTAATTCAAGAAGCACTGCTAACCATACCGATAACAAGCTAACAACTCGGATGATCTAATTTATTCATCGTGGCTGTCATGGTAACATTCCATCTGTTGCAAGTTTGTTTGACATCGCATAAAAGCGCAGTTTACTCGAACGTGTGAATGAACGAATTGTTCCTTATTGTTCCAATCATAAAAGCGTCTTATGTGTTCTACAACGTGATGCAGTAAGGGGGGGGGGGTAGTAGAACATAATTGTCTTATCTGGGGTAAACGGGGGGGGGGGGGGGGGGGCGGTAACTTGTGTCCAAAACAAAAAGCTTGCTATAATTCCTAAATGTAAGGGTGTTACTGTAGATATGAGCGTAAGTAGGAATTATGTTTTTTTTTTTCGGGGTGGGGGGGGGGGGGGGGGGGAGGCAGGGATCACGCGTAAGCACATGTTTTCATAGCCACCCCAATGAAGTAAAACCAAATACATCTCCCTCCTCATTACGATCAAGCTCCGCCACGCTTATAATATGATAGCATGACAAGGGAAACTATTCAATTGCAGTGAAAACAGAAACGAAATTGCATTAAATAGTATTATATATAGATAGATTCATCAAAACAGAATTGAAATCACATAAAATCAATCCAAACTGCAAAAGTAAGCTAATATGTCACAAAAAGGACAAATAAAGGCAAATTACTCTCCAGATAAAAACATGTAATTTAAGCTGATAAAAGATGTTATTGCTGAAGTACAAGGATGCTAGGGCAAACACGGAAAAGTATGTTACTCGGGGAACTATTTTGAACTAACATCACGCTATCATAAAAAAATCTCTAATATCCCTTATTCGAATATTTCCCTTGCCATGTTCACGATCGCGCCACAACACACAAAAACCGGGCAGATTGTTACTTGCTAGCGATTTAGAGGTACATCAGAGTACCTCTAAATTTTTGGTCCAGTGTCGCTAAAATTTGTCCTATCTGGCTTTGGTGAATAAGAAAAAATTAGCTGGGTGTTAGGTCATCATTCAACTTCACGCCTTTGTTGTAAGTCCAACAAAGCTCTATTCAGAACGTCCCGCATAAATAGATTTCAATGCATTTAGTCGGCACCGCAGATCTATTGTTGTAATTGTTCGCATTTCGACTAACAATGTCGTGGAATGCCAAATGCTTGTGGAATTTAGACAGATGGGTTGTCATGCTAGGCCAGGCCTTGACTACGATAGCGAATTTAGCCTATCGGCCTTTTGTGAATACCAGTTAAGCCTAGCGGACATTGAAATCGTAATTTGATCAACCAACTAGCTTATCGGGGTTTTATGAATATGGCCACTGCTCAGGACTGGCTCTAGAAATACTCTAGCTGTGGTGTATGGAGAAAGCATATTAAACCAAGGAGGTACTAGTTAAACCAAAATCACATAGTCCTGACTCCTGAATGGGTTTACTAAACACTACATGTAGTTAGAATGTTACTTCTTAACATTTTGTCGACTTAAATCCAGCAACAAACAGGACTTCTGATTCTTGAACAAATTGTCCAGCAATCTTTGAGCGTAAAGAAGAGTAAGAGCTCTGGACTGAGCAAGCTAACAAGATCATTCATATCTCATCTCTACTGCTAACAATATTTTCCTTAGCAGGTAATGAACATTCATGATTCATGTTCCTGACAGGTTTTCATAACTATGCCCATGTTCTGTTCGTTATATGATTAGGGTGTCGATGTGACATGAATCCTGCTGTTACTAATAGATACTGACAGCTGTATGTGAAGAGGGACCTTCATCGTACCGTAAGGAACCTAAGGGAAACTTAAGGGAACTTAATACATTTATTTTGTTTTAATAGAACATTAAAGAAGAGGTACACTTCATTCTTCCGTGCAATCTAAAGAGAGGTTTTCTCACCTGTAATCATGTTGTGTTCATTACATTATTAGGGTGTGACATGAATTCTGCTGTTAGTAATAGATACTGACAGCCGTCAGTGAAGAGGGACCTTCATCCTACCTTAAGGAATTTTAAGGAAACTTACGGGAACTTAAGGAATCGTAATGAAGAAGAACGATCCATTCTTCCGTGCAATCTAAAGAGAGATTTTCTCACCTGTAATCATGCTGAGTTTGTTACATTATTAGGGTGTAGATGTGACATGAATCCTGCTGTTAGTAATAAATACTGACAGCCGTCAGTGAAGAGGGACCTCCATCCTACCGTGAGGAACCAAACGGGAAAACTTAAGGGAACTTAATATATTTAATAGAACATTAACAATCCATTATTCTGTGCAATCTAAAGAGAGGGTTTCTCATATATAATCATGTTGTGTTGATTACATTATTAGGGTATCGATGTGACATGAATCCTGCTGTTAGTAATAGATACTGACAGCCGTCAGTGAAGAGGGACCTTAAGGAATTTTAAGGAAACTTAGGGGACCTTAAGGAATGGTAATGAACATAAAGAAAGAGGAACACCCCATTCTCTATTGTCTGTACACTCCGAAGACATCAGGTGTTCGTTACATGGTGTCAATGTGTCTTGAATTATGCTGATACCGACAGCATTGTGCCGAGAGGGGCCTTTATCCTACCTTAAGGAACCTTAAGGAAACTTAAGCAAACTTAATAAGAAATTGTAATTAAGGAAGAGGAACACTCCATCTTCCTCTGTATTCTCAAGACAGAGCAGAAAATAGTTACAAGGACAATTGAAGCAACGTTTGAACATTCAAATCATGTTCCCAACATACTGTAACTAGGGTGGCAATGTGGCTTTAATTCTGGTGTTCGTGACAGACGCCGACAGCTGCGTGTAGGAAGGGACCTCCCATATTACGTCAGGGAGAGGAACACCTTCCGACATTCTTCCCTGCTTCCCTGCGAGGAGAGACCGAAGAGAGACGAGTCCTGGGCCTCCAGATCTATGAATCATTAAGGCAACTAGCTGGTTCAAACATTCAAACATATTAAAGACAGTATCCTCCTTTTGTAGGCATCTTTTAAGTTCAGTAAAACATGCCACAAACCAAGGTACATGTACATCGACTAGGTGAAATTTCAAAGTCGAATATCTTACAACATTTTCCCCTGCGAAGATAGACGAGTCCTGGGCCTCTAGATCTATGAATCATTAAGGCAACCTGGTTCAAACATTCAAACATATTAAAGTGAGTGTCCTTCTTTTGCAGGTATCTTCATGGAGTGTGTCACTACTGAACTGAAACATCCCATAAACCACAAAGATACTAGGTACACATAGAGTAGGAGAAATCTGACATTTTTCCCTGCCAAGAGAGGCGAATCCTAGGCCTCTAGATCTATGAATCATGGAGAGGCAAGATGGTTCAAACATTCAAAAATATTAAAGACAGTCTTGTTCTTTTGCAGGTATCTTCACAGAGTATGTCACTGCTGAACTGAAACATCCCATAAACCACAAAGATACTAGGTATACATAGAAAGTAGGAGAAATCTGACATTCTTCCCGGCAAAAGAGAGAAAGATCCTATGGCCTGCTGGGGCCTCGTGAATCATGGATTATGGAGAAGTAACCTGGTTCAAACATTCAAACATACTAAAGATAGTATCGTTCTTTTACAGCTATCATCACAGAGTACGTCACTGCTGAACTGAAACATCCCATAAACCACAAAGATACATGTACCAGGTACATCAAGTAGGAGAAATCAGACATTCTGCCCTGCAAATAAAGACGAGTCCTGGGCCTCTAGAATCATGAATCATACTGCGACTTGGTTCAAACATTCAAACATATTAAAGGTAGTGTCGTTCTTGTGCAGGTACCTTCACACAGAGTGTATCACTGCTGAACTGAAACATCCCAAAGATACTAGGTATACATCGAGTGGGAGAAATCCGGCATTCTTCCGGCAAAGAGAGAAGGGTCCTAGCCTGCTGGCCTGCTTGGGCCTCAAGAATCATGAATCATGGAGAGGTAACTTGGTTCAAACATTCAAACCTAGTCAAGATTTTGTCATTCTTTTTTAGGCATCTTTAAGTTAAGTAAAACATTTTTATTAAACACAGGGATACTAGTAAATCAAGAAGGGAAATTCTAAAAAGAGGAACATCTTCCAAAATTCTTCCCTGCCAAGAAAGAAGGGTGTTGGCCTGCTGGGCCTCTCAAATCATGAATCATGGAGAGGTAACTTGGTTCGAACATTCAAACATGGTAAAGATTTTGTCCTTCTTTTGCAGGTATCTTCAAGTTTGGTAAAAACATTATATTAACCACAATGAATTTAGGGAAACTTGTAAATCAAGAAGGGGAAATTTGCAAGAAGGACATCTTCCACAATTCTTCCCTGCCAAGAAAGAAGGGCGTTGGCCTGCTGGGCCTCTCGAATCATGAATCATGAATCATGAAGTGGTAATCTGGTTCAAACATTCAAACATATTAACCCCTCCAGGACTGGTCCCAAATATACTCTGGCTTGAGTCTACGGAGAATACATGTTGTAGCAAAATCAGTCCGTCCTAAACGGGTTAAAGGATGTATTTAAATCATGATTGTAATCAAATAATAATGCCTGAAATCATGTTTGAAATTGAATCATGATTGCGTTTAAATCATGATTGATATTTCCAATGATAAGGTATTTGATTTGATTTGATATATTTTCAATGTAATCTCTTAATGCAAAATACCTAATGAAATCAGTATCTGTCACCTCTGGGTCCCAGATAACGAAAGATAAGTTGTGTATGTGTTTGATTCAAATCAAGATCACAAATTAAAATCAAATTGAATCATGTAAAATTGTTGTGTTAGCAACAATGATGTTGTCCTTTAAAACAAAATCAATGTACAAAAGGGGAGGGGAGCAAGTTCCTGGAACTTTTCCCTGCAAAAATACATCAGAAATAGGCCTCTCGTCTTCCCATAATTGCTCTGCTTTGCAGCAGGGATGGCGTCATGGCGATTCTTCTCCAAAACTATGATTTAACCCTTTCTATGCCGAAATAAGATAAAACTACCACATTATTACACACATAGTGATCAAATAGTACCAAAGTTTAACAGAGATTTATCATGATGAGTTGTAAAGGAGTTGCGTTATATGTACATTTGAATAAGATGCTTGTATTTAATTGTGATTTATTGTAGGGGGAAGTGATTTATTGTAGAAGGGTTTTTTCCTGAGCCCTTGTCCTGTGCCACAAGACAGATCCATGCATGCCTCCTGAATAATGAATCATGAATATCAAACATGGTGTCCGTTTCTTATCCAGGGTTCTATCACAATAACTATGTAGATCACGATTCAAATGAATCTTAACTTGTTCCCTACTGGATTTTCAATTCGCTATAGAGTTAGTACAGGGCCGACCAGGTTTCTGCAGTCAATGGGTTAGTATGTAAATACATTACTTTCTGATTACTCTCTGTACTTCAATCATGATTCATGTTAGGAGAGTTGACTATATCTTCCTTTGTTCATCTCCCATGCAGAAAGACAGACCCAAGCCTCTACTGAAACTCATAAATCACAGCTCGCTCTCTCTCTCTCCCTTCTGGTAGCTTCCCAACCCATTGAGAAGTCTGCCAAAGATACCTTTTAAAGAATGTCAAGCGTGGGGATCCTACACCAGTGATCGCCATTTTGAACTAGGCTAGTTCATGCGCACTGCATATCACTGAGCCTGTGTGTATTAAGCACCGTGCGAAGCTGGGTTTTCGCAATATAATAATAATAATTGTCAATTTTTATATAGCGCTTTATTACAGTTACATGTAAGCCTCAAAGCGCTCGGAGCATTATTACCTTGGCTTTAGCCGAGCAGCCTTATTCAAGCGCTCTAACATTTCAAGGAATAAATTCCTGCCAAGTACCCATTTACTACACCTGGGTTGAGAGCAGCAAATGTGGATAAAGTGTCTTGCTGAAGGACACACGTGCCCTGGCTGGGAATCAAACCCACGACCCTGATATTTAAAGACAGAGATCCGAACCAATATACCACCGACACTCCCACTGACACTCGACACTGCTTGTCTGATTTATGAAACCAAACCACCTTCAACGGTTGTGGGCTATGAAGAAAGTGTTGAATATCAAAATTAAATCATCTTCAGTGGGATTTTAAAGGTCATCACTTCAGTGGTTTTATACTTTGGGTAGGGAATACAACTGAAAGATATCCTTACATCGAGGTTTTCAAAGAGTTTGTGCCATCATCTAAATCAAATCATCTTCAGCTAAAAGGTCACGGTGGTTTAAAATGTTGGGTAGGGAAAAACCCGAACATATGATGTATTTCACAGACTCACACCGGGATCGACAACGAATTTGCATGAAACTAAGAGCAAATTATATTAAATTTGTTATTAAAGGTTATGGGTATTGGGTAATATGGCACTTTGGGTAGGGAGTACCCCTCGACAGTGGAGTAGCGTGGTCGGAATGATTGGAGGGGGGGGGGGGGCAAGCAAAACGATTGGGGGCACATCTTATGTATTTCTTTGTTTTTTTTCTTCAAAAAATGGCCCCTTATGTTTCCAATTGTTTTCTTTCAAAATTATTGAGGGGGGGGGGGGGGGGGGGGGCACCCCCCTCGCACCCCCTCCTCCCCCCCCCCCCCCCCTCCTCTCCCTGTCGCTACGCCACCCCTCAAAACTTTGGAAAGAATATCTTATCCTGGGATTCATGAAGAAAGTGTGTTTTAACAAATTTGTCTCGTCTTCAAAGGGTTAATGGTTTTTTGGGTGGTTCGCATCTCTGGTTAGGGGAAAGCCCCCAATCACTCAGATTGCATGTTGGCGTATCAGATATCAGCCACAAGTAGTGCCAACGTGATTGGTTAACATGAGTGCTACATGTAGTTTCAATTTGGGAAATTGAGATCCATAACGAAACCAAACCACTTACTAATTTGATTGGGGATCGGGAAGAGAGGAAAAAAAGGATCTTGTGAAATTAGTCTGAGGACAAATCTTGCTCAAACAAAACTACCAATTATTGTCTAACTACAGTATGTATCAAAAGTCATCTTTACAATACAATATCTTACTTTAAAAACTAAAGTTCTAAGGTATTCATATTGAAAATTTGTTTACAACTTAGAATTCACAGAAATCTCTATAGTATAACTATTTCGCTCTTCAAAATACTTCATATTGAAAATTTGTTTACAACTTAGAATTTGAAGAAATCTCTATATTATCACTGTTCCGCTCTTCAAAATACTTATAAATGCTCCTTCTGACCGAATGACCGACCGCCAGTTCAATATTGATCCGGTAAAACCACTAAGCAGGCAGGTCACTTTCGTCACTCAATCTACTGACAGTAAATTGAGAAAAGACATTGTATGCACTTGTTAGCAGGCAGAAGATGGCCTTTCATTCCACTCACAGAAAATTGACACATAAAAGATCGTCATGTTTGGGGTTGCTTCACCGTGGGTCGCCATTTTGAGCTTGGCTAGTTTGTGCACACTGCATTAGACAGAGGGCATGTGGTGTTGTGCATCTGTTTTATGAGTCCGAACTGCATGTACCTTTCAGCTGCCCATGACAATTTGATGTTGACTGTTACATATCTCTACCAAAAATGTTATGTTCAAAGTTCTGAAAATGTAAAGGCCATGTTGCCTTAAAAATTAAAATAAAAGGTTACTTGAATCTATGTCTGTATAAATCTTAGACTTCATTAAATTCTATCTGTATCATAAATTATACTTTATGCGAACAGTCTGAAGTTAAAAATGAACTCCAATGACACCCACATTGTCTAGTCACTCCGAAGAAGATGTTAAATGTTAATTGCTTTTATTAGCCGGAAGCAAGACAACTGAAGGTGTGCATCCCAGGAAAGGAAAACAATAAAGTGAGGCAACCATTTGCCTGAAATAGATGCTCGTCTAGTACGTCACCAATAAAATGTTAGATGTTAGATGTCCATTTCACTCAAGTGCAAGATTTTGAATGCCTTTTCAAAATTTGTTATTCATACAAAATCATGTTTTAGTTTTATTCACATAAAAACTACACATGGTGCATGTACCTGCCTTATCATCCAAGATCTGCTAAAGAGTAAAATTACATTTATTGAAATAGTCTGGTGACTGGAACAAGACTACAGCAGGAATGTATTGCTTCAGCCTGGAGCAAGACTACATTTGTACAGCAGGTAAAGAGGTGCTAGCTGGTCCAGTGGTCAAAGCTCCGCTCTTCGCACTATTCGGCCCGGGTTTGAATCCTGGCCGCGTCTATCGGATGGTGATGATAAAGGGCGGTCCCAGACGTAAATAAACATTTAATTGATTGAACACGTCTGCAAAAAACCCATAACCAACCAACCCAACGTGTGCATGGCTTCAGCCTGAAACAAGACTACAACAGGTGTACATTTCTTCTTCGGCCTGAAGCAAGACTATGTTAGTTGTATCCCAAGACAAGATATGAAAACAATTATTCCAATCAGGACAATCATACGGCCTGTAATAGATGCACACGGAGTGCGTCACTGCCGAACTGAAACAGTATCATATTCGTAATCATCCGCCCAAGTAAAATAAACAGCCTACAATTGGGTGGTCTATATCATTGATTTAATGTACATCACTCAGCCCGGTATGCCTTACATACATAAATAAAACACCATGTCAATTTTGTGAATGTACTAACCCTTCAATTCAATTGTGAATGGTTTAAGTTATGCATTAGATAGGTGCTATATAAATCAAGTATATTATTATTATTATTTATTTTTGTACATAGCACAATGTATAAACAGTGACATTCACAAAGGCACTTTCTAGTTTCTATCACAAGATGACTACATGTATTTAATGGTTTTTGACATGGCTGTTTTACTAGCAAACCATGCAGCAGAATTTGTTAGAGAGAAAGGAAGTAACAAACTTCCCATGTCAAATGGTTCAGTTTGTAATATATCAAGATAACAAATTTGACCCAGATTTTCAACACTCATGCAGAGATGCCATAACTTTCAAGGTGTATAATAGAGTGAAATCAGGTGCACAGCTACAAGGGAAAGGGGGGGGGGGGGGGCGGGTGGCACTATACCTCAGGGATAAATTAAGAAATACATCAAGTTTGGCCATGAGTTGGCCCCTACAATGAGTTGGCCCCTTCAATGAGTTGGCCCATGCAACCCTGAGCTGTGAGAAACTTACCTGACCTCTATTTTAAATTTTGGGACAGAATATTTAGGACAGAAAAGAACTGACACCTACAAAAGATCTATACTGCAATATTAATACTTCGTTAATTTTGCATTTACAGGTAAGGCTATATAGGCCCAGTCACATACCACCAGATAGCATAAACTGATGCTCGACGGAGCGGAACATTTTCAATCCGTTCATCTCTGTTCGCATGCATTTCTTGTCCGTTCCTTGTCAGGCGATGTTTGTTGTTCTATTCGGCGAATGTTTTGTGCATGAAGCAATGGCGACAGGTTTCACCACCGGATAATTTGATTTCGCAAATTTTCTATTCGTTGGCCGTCCGTTTACGCTATCCGGTGATACGTGACCGGGCTTTAAGAAATTGGCAAGAAAATTTCGAACTACTCCGTACTTCACATCATGGATTGCATTTTTCTCAGCCTGTTTTGTATGCAACATGAAAAAGTGGTTGCCAATTGCATTTTATTTGATCTGACACTTAACATGGGGCAAACCAAATACACCCCGACAGGCCCTTTAATTGGTAGTCGGTCAGTAGCTAGCCTACCAAGCAGTGGGGTTGGTCAATATGGTTGAACGCACTCTGTTTGGAAGCGGTTTCAAATTATGAAGTGTTTGATTTGGGAGTTTAGGAATGAGCCAGTGAAAAGATACACAGGGGCTCGGGGTGAATTCGCCCCCAAAATGCCAAAAAGAGCCCCGGAAAACCATAAAAGAGCCCTGGAAAATTGCATAGAGTTCAATGCAAATCAATTTTTTAGCGCTATTTTCGTCCAGGCATGTTTGAAAATTGGCCCCAAAAAATGTTTTTTCCCCTGGAATGAGCTGAAATTTAACCTATTCCCTTTCAGTTTCTGAAGTCTCCATAGACTTTGTACATAGCCCACCTGGTTCCCGAAGGCAAGGGGGTAAACCTCACTGCAGCTTGTTTGGAACGTGACAAAACATATTAAAGTGGGAAATTGATTTCAGATCATAAAGCATACCCCCAAACAAGTTTTTAAAAAGCACATCCAAAAATATGAATGTTTTTCTAAAGATCTGTGTACGTGTTTGACAAGGTAAAGATTTACCTAGCTCAAGGCATTGTCCCAATTTATTAATACACATATTCCAAATGGCTATGTAGGCCTATATAAGAGCTAAGAATCATCTCTACTTCAAATAGAATTTTAACACATTCAGGACGGACTGATTCTGCTATACAACATGTATTTTCCGTAGACCCACAAGCCAGAGTATTTTTAGGACCATGCAGTCCTGAAGGGATTAAGCTGATATTAAACCATTGATCGGCCCACGAGGATGTATTTTATACTGCTATATTTGCTTGTATTTGAGTTTGATTCATATATATCTCCATATTGGCCAATTATTCTCTATAGACTACACAACTATAGGCAAAAGCCTTGTGGCAAGACTACCACCCAGTCTAACGGGCTTACATGATGTCTCAGTCAGGTATTGCTACTGGTTATGCTTCCGCAAAGGTCATACAGCCCAGCATGACAATGTCATGGCCACGAGCGCTACCAGTACTAGTTATACACAATGAATTTGACATACATTGTTTTACGTAATCTAGGCTAATTGATCACTATAGGCTATAAACTGTTAACAAAAGACTTGCTATAAGACTATCACCCAGCCTGACTGGATGTTATGATGTCACAGTCAGGTATAGCTACTGGTTATGCTTCTACAAAGGTCATGCAGCCCAGCATGACAATGTCATGGCCACGGGCAACTACCAACTGGTACTAACTATACACAATGAACTTGACATACTGTACATTGTTTTATGTATCTAGGCTAATTGATCACTATAGGCTATAAACTGTAAACAAAAGGCCTTGTGGTAAGACTATCACCCAGCATGAATGGCTTGCATGATGTCACAGTCAGGTATAGCTACTGGTTATGCTTCTACAAAGGTCACCCAGCCCAGCATGACAATGTCATGGCCATGGGCGCTACCAGTACTAGTTATAAGCAATCAACTAGACATACATTGTTTTATGTATATAGGCTAATTGATCACTATAGGCTATAAACTGTAAACAAAAGGCTTGATATAAGACTATCACCCAGCCTGACTGGCTTGCGTGATGTCACAGTCAGGTATAGCTACTGGTTATGCTTCTACAAAGGTCACCCAGCCCAGCATGACAATGTCATGGCCATGGGCACTACCAGTACAAACTATATACGCAATGAACTTGACGTACATTTGGTTTGTATCTAGGCTAATTGTTCACTATAGGCTATTAACTGTAAACAAAAGACTTGCTATAAGACTATCACCCAGCCTGACTGGCTGTCATGATGTCACAGTCAGGTATAGCTACTGGTTATGCTTCTGCAAAGGTCATGCCGCCCAGCATGACAATGTCATGGTCACCGGCGCTACCAGTACGAACTATACACAATGAACCAGACATACATTGTTTTAGGTATAGAGTTACTTTGGTATCTAACTATATACCAACTCAACATACATTTTACATTGTTTAATGTACGTATGTAGTATAAGGGTGTTTCAGCTCAGAAACCAAGGCATTTTGTAACAGAAACATGTTTGTGTTGTCAGGGTAGGAAATATACGGGGGCTGAGGGCGATTTTGCCCCCTAATTTTCAAAATAGCCCCCTGAAATCACAAGGTAGCCCCTCTGATATCAGATATCCATCAGATTGAAAAAGTAGCCTCCTAAAATAAAAAATAATTCTTGCATTTTGTGTTGTTGATAGTTGTATCATTAGGTATGATTATTCCCAGAAAGTTGTATTTTAATATTACCTGAATGCAACATAAAATAATAGTATTCATTGCATATAATCTAGTAGGGAACAGGTTAAAATTGATGCATCCACTGTCTGCACATACATGTACATGTATACGGTACCTAGCAAGAACTAACCTATTACACATTATTATTAAAGCAACTTTTTAATATTCAGTTTCCTCATGTTTTTAATTGTATAATTGAACCATAAATCAACATATGAAAGTGATACCAGGACGTGCATAAATCTTTTCTGTTGACTCAAGAGCCATAACTCTCCATCATCTCCATTTTAAAGATACAATGGATTCGCCCTGGGCAAGGTGCGTAATAGACACGGACACAGTGTTATACAGTGCGCACAAACTAGCCTAGTTCAAAATGGCGATCGGCGTTGTAGCATCCCCAAGCTCGACAGCCTTTAATACGTGGTACACTAATCATCATGCTAAGTACTCCACAAAGCAAACATACATGTAGTACAACCCATTAACAGTTTTGGGCATGCACATTACATGTAATGATGTATACATTTGTGGAAAAGGCAAACAAGAACCAATTAATTAACGGTTCTGAATAAACCAATTATGTTTAGACGCCAAGCCCAAACGATATGTGTATGTAGCGTCAACTTACAATTTTCTTTATAATATGTGTTTGGCTAGCTCAAAAAGAGATACAAGTCGGGATTGCTCGAACCGAGAAAATTGACTATTAAGTAATGAAATGAAAAAAATCGAGTATTTTGTTTTTTTGTCTTATAAGATTCCCCATAGTTTAATCTATCATGTGTGGAAATTTCAGACCAAAATAGTTAACCTAAATATGAAATGTTATCATTTTTCTGGAGTCATGTTTATCCACTTTTTTCGTTTTGCTTTTGCTTCGCGAGCGAGCGATGCGAAGAGCTAAACGGAAAGACGTCGAAGCTCCGCCCCCTAGTAACCGCTCGCCGTTCATTGGCTTATCGTTATTGCAGGCTTTCTATAGTTTATTATACATGTAGAGCGCGTGCGGCTATGTACGGTTCGGTGTACGTGTGTGGCACCGATTTCTATAGAACATCGGTGTGTAATGGTGTGATGCATTGTGTGGATGTGTATGGTAATTACTAGTAGATCGATATGAGCACAGGCACAACCCTTAACCCGGAAGTTTTTGGAACGTCAGATCATTTCGCTACGCACTCGTCATCGCTCAATACAGATTTATTTTTTTTGCCTTTTACGGTTATAGTTTCGACTGCAAAATATAGGTTATCGTTAGCATTATTATTTTGGACATGCAGCGTGAGAAAGAAGTGTTGGAGGCGTTAGATCATCTGACAGCCGCCGGACTCCGGGGAGCTGCCGGGGACGATGATTGAATCAACATGCATCATCACTAAGATTATCATCATCGTGATCATCAACAACAACAATGAAAACGATACTCATGGATATGATAATTATTATAGATAAGTATTATAGAAATTATTAACAAAAACAGACATTAACACATAAACAAAATAGCACAGTAATACAATACAAAGATAGAA
Source organism: Echinarachnius parma (assembly GCA_037951105.1). Taxonomy (NCBI): domain Eukaryota; kingdom Metazoa; phylum Echinodermata; class Echinoidea; order Clypeasteroida; family Echinarachniidae; genus Echinarachnius; species Echinarachnius parma. The sequence continues at coordinate 46,900 of JBAMJV010002823.1, read as the reverse complement.
ATTTCGCAACAACTTTTTGAAAAGCCGATTTTTTTTTTTCCCTTTAAAAACTGTGCTAATTAACAGATGCAAAATCTGATGTGGACATTCACTCTTTTGTGCTAAATAACTAGACCCAAGCTGACACAGTGGATCATCCAAATAATAGAGGAGGGGTAAGGCTTATACTATAGGCGGCAATGACAGATCGCATCGATCCCCCGCTGAATACCCGCTACGCCGCGCCCAGGCCCTGCATTGAACACCGCGCCTATACTATTATAATCCGTCCATTGTGTAGTAACGCGCCGCGCCTATTCGACTGCGATTAGCGTTCAAAATCCACGCCGGAATGGACATTATCTTGCATCCTGCTCGTTTACTATCTCTATGAAAAGACTCGTAAGTCTCAAAAGTTTGTGCCGCGATGTGAAAGCTATTTTTTTTTAATTCAGAGTATGTTACTTTGTCGGATGGCCTGACGGACTGAAAAACTCTCGAGCGGCCGCTCCCTGATCTAATCATCAAAGTCCGCCCCGTCTTCTCGCGGGGCCGGGCGGGGTGATATCAATAGCCGCGTTTTCACGAAAAGCGGATATCGATCGGAGACGGGTCTATTATGCTAACTACACTGTGATTGGTTAACCGTTTCCATGGACTTGGACTTGGTGAATTTTGCTGACATTCGCGCTATTTAGATGCGGACAACATGAGTTCCGGAGCAAACGTACCGTATTCTTTAAAAGCGATTTTCTCCGTATTTTTTTTCCACTGCCGTTTATCTATTCCACATTAAAATAGTTGTATCTCGGTGCTCAAGCTACCAAAAATTATGATTTAAACATCAAATTAAAGCTTAAGACATGGAGAACAAGATGGTATACATAACTCAAACATGAAGAATGTCGAGGAGTATCTCATTTTGGGCTGTTCGGTCACATATTTGGTATGCTCTTTTTTCTTACTAAATTTCACAATTTCTAACATAAAATGAGAATAAGCTTTCTGAAATACACCAATGGTTTGCGGCTCATTGACTCATCTACATGTATACAAATTTCTTATTTAGGCCCGGTCACATATCACCGGATAGCGTTAACTGATTCCCGATGAATAGAAAATGTGCAAAATCAAATTATCCGGTGGCGAAAGTAGTCTACATTGCTTCATGCACAAAACATTCCGCCGGATAGAACAACGTACATCGCCTGACAAGAAACGCATACAAACGGAGACGAACGGATTGAAAATGCTGCTCTCCGTCCGGCGTCCATTTACGCTATCCGGTGATAAGTGACCAGGCCTTTAAAGGGATCTAGTAACTTTGTTGAGATGTGCAAAAACTGATGAATGGTTGATGCAATGTATACTGTTGTTATCTCATATGTCCTCAGGGTATTGTGTGAAAATTTCAGGTCAAATGGACAATGTATGGCCAAGTAATGAGCGAAAATGCAAAGTGATATTGGGTGATATTCACCAACTCACTGCATTCACTTTGTACAGGAATGAAAATCTCGCCCGGAGATTTTCTTATCTAAATACTTCAATCATACATATCTTTGTAATGAAAGGGAAATTTGAAAAACCGAAAGCTGTCCCATGATTTTATTGTTAATACGAATACAACAAGGTATAAAGGAACCGCTAGAATTACAATTTTATTTTGAGGATTTGGACAATGTTACTAAGTCCCTTTAATAATCTCATTCAACCTACTTCATGATGATGAATATAAGGGAAAGTTAGGGTGTGGACTGTCCTCTGGGAACACCTGATATATGAGCTAAATTGTCAGCCTCATGAAGAACAGAGAACTCAGACAGACTTGGGCGTATACCCATCGGTGGCTTATGACCTACATGTACCACTATTCACAAAGGTACATATTTATAGTCAATTAATATATCCATAAGCCCCCTAATAATATCCATGCATCCCCCCAATTTGCCACAAATCTACCCCAACTGACTAACATTTGTTGTAATTTGGGGGATAATTTTTTGATACAGCACAGGTTTGTAAAATGGAAGGTGTCTATCTATAAACAATTTCATCACCATCACTATTTAGCACTTCAAGCTAACAAATCAACAACCCATCTCACTATTCACAAAGTACTACATGTATAGATGAACACTCAGTTTATCCACGTATTGTTCAAGATGCCACAAATTTACAGCAATGTTTGCCGTTATTTTGGGCGATAATAATGTTTGGAGAAAGCACAGGCGTGGAAGATGGAAGGTGTCTAAATATGTGCATCACCTTCACTATAAAGGGAGCACTCAAGGGCTCAGGTGTATTCCCACTGGTGGCTTATTAAAAATCAATGGCCTGTGGTGTAGCTACGGGGGCACATCCCCCCCCCCCCCACCCCCTCCATAATTTGCGGAAAACAGTGGTCACTTCTGCCCGGACAAAGATCCTGCTAGGATTGAAAGCTATGCTCCTATATATACTGACTCTCACAAAAAAAGTAACAAAACATTTAAGGAACATTTTTTGGAAAAAATGAAGATAGAAATACATATATGGTATGCTCACAATCATTCCCTCAGGCTACGCCACTGACCTGGCAGCCAATATTCACGCAACCATAGGGACATGGTGTGTTTCTACTTTAGAGGCATCATTTAAGATGCAAGTGTGTTTTTTTTTTCAGGTTGGCACAGCCATACGTGTTAATGTAGATTGTGTACTAGAAGCCAAAATGGATGGGAGGCATTCCTAATGATATGACACAAATAATTTCTTGATATGTATGATAACTTGTCAAAAACATTTTGTTGGCATTTTGGATAGCACTATGCAGTCGAGCTGAATAAAGGTCCCCCAACCTGAAAAAGGAAATCCAACACAATTGTAACACTCCAAACTCAGGTGTATTACCATTGGTAGGTAATCAAAATTCAATAACCTAGTTAGGTACAGGTTTAGGTAGGTAAAATTGTCACCATAATTTGTTATTATTATTATCACTATCATAAGAGGGGGGCCCGATTTTGGACAACACACTTGTAGCTTAACAAATTTGAGCAAGAAAAAAAGGTCACCCCACCCCGAAAAAAGAAATTCCACAGAAATGTAACACTCCAAACTCAGGTATATTCCTTATCAAAATTCAATGACCTACTACCATTAGCACAGGTACAGGTAGATGTAAATTGTGTGCTGGACATCTCCTGCGGATGCCTCGAGAATTACATTAACTTCACAAAGATGAAAACTTCAGGTGTGGCTGAATAAATTGAGACATTTTTGGGTCAATTTTCTGTCTTTTTACCTCAGTTATAAACTATAATGTTACAAGTATGCATGAGGGCTCTTGTAATTTAGAATACAGGTATTTATAAACCTGTTCCAAGGAAAGAATTAATTTTTGATTTTAGGGGGCTACTTTTTCAATCTGAAGGATATCACATGATATTTCACATAATACCCAATGATAATTTTTTTGATAAAATGGGGCTACCTACTGATTTCAGGGGCTATTTTGAAAATTAGGGGGCAAAATAGCCCTCAGCCCCATATATTTCCTACCCTGGTGCCTACGGGAACCTGGTGGGCTATCTACAATGTCTATAGGGATTTCAGAATCTCAAAGGGAATGGGTTAAATGATGATTGGAAAATGCATTGCATTGCTTTGAGATGGTGCAGCTGAATAAATGAAGACATTTTGAGGTCAGTTTCTACTTCATGAATTATGCTATCACTATCAAAAATAATACTGACAGAGATATTTTACTATCTTTAAATCGAGATTGTACATCAACAAAAATGTAAATACAGTAAAAACTCGCCTTAGTGGCCCCCTGTATATAACAGTCAACCTGCCTATAGGGGCCACAAACAGTGATCCTCTGCACAGAATAACACTGTTATAGAACCCTGTCTACAGCAGTTACTTGTCTATTATACAGTGGCTACTTTTCTTGTTTCTCTTTATAGGTGGTCAATACAAACAGGTTTGACTCTTAATTGGTCATGAAGTAACTAGTAAAAATGCAAAACTTGTCTCTAAATATTGCTACTTTTTATGACTTGTAGGTTTTGTTTAATTTTAAAGGGACTTTTAATAGTAACATTGTCCAAATCCTCAAAATAAAATTTGTATTCTAGCGGTTCCCTTATACCTTGTTGTATTCGTATTAACAATAAAATCACGTGACAGGTTTTGGTTTTTCAAATTTCCCTTTCGTTACAAAGATATGTATGATTGAAGTATTCAGATAAGAAAAACTCTGGGCGAGTTTTTCTTCCGTGTACAAAGTGAGTGCAGTGAGTTACTGAATATCACTTTGCATTTTCGCTCATTACTTGGCCATACAATGTCCATTTGACTTGAAATTTTCACACAATACCCTGTGGACATATGAGATAACAACAATATACATTGCATCAACCATTCATCACTTTTTGCACATGTCAACAAAGTTACTACATCCCTTTAAGATCATGGCAAATTTAATTCAACAGAAAGAATGTACATGTACATGTATTATATTGTAAGTAGGTGTATAAATACAATGATGGATGGAGAACCTGCATTTGTTTTGCAAGTCTGATCATTGCGTTTAACCCTCAGAATTCCACACAATGAAGCGGTTATTGATTCATTATGCATGATATTTGGCCATGGTAAGAAGCAATGGGAACGCTGTTGCACTGCTGGGGCCCCATCCCGTGAATAAAACTCTCCCCATTTAAATTATCCTGGAGCCCCTTTCACATTATGAAAATAATTTAGTTTTTGATCATGATGAACAACCACATCTCTATACAATTTATATATTGTTACCATCTGAAATGCTAAAAGAATCACAGATCCCCCAGCAAGATGCAGATTATTTAATTTATATTTTGCAAATCTCTCATATATATTGAGATGTTTTTCAATTAAACTCCAAAAAGATAGTGATTGCAGTCACATTTTCTTGCACGTGTGAAAAGCCCCTCCTCCTTTCTTCCCTCAAACCTCACAGCCTAATGCACAGTACCAGCTGCAACAATACATTTAATGCATTTTGAATTTCTTACTCTATTCATCTCAAGTACGTTATAACCAGGGTAGGAAATATATAACATACGTATGTATATATACAACTATTCCTTTGAATTCTAGACACTGACGGTGTGCACATGTGTTGTTAATAAATGCCTTCAGCTTATTTTTGAACATACTGTACAAATTACGATTGTTATTCTGGTTTATTACAGATACCATATCTGGAGAAAATCACTCCAAACATGTTTTAGACTTGTTTCATTTTAGAACTTCATGTGTAATTGTTCAATTTAAGAATAATGATTGCCTAAGAAGGGCAGATGTTTTTCAGGAGTCAATTATTGATTTCCCTCCTTTAGTTTTCAATCGATCATCCACAGGAAATATTGGTCCATGTATTTCATCAGTAAAAAAATGCTGAAGGCAAACAAAACCAGAATGAAAAAAAAAACTACATTAACATGTTCCCTGCTAGACATTGCAATTCCCATCTAGGATTAAATACAGGGCCCACCATGTTCCAGCAGGCAATGGGTTAAATAGCTACTAAAGTATTCCATCATCTGTTATAAATACAGGTTTCATCAATATACCATTGTTATACATCAAACATTTTTGCTGGCCCAAAGTGCAATTTCACTGGCCCCAGGCCAGCAGGCCAGTGTGAGTGTCGAGCCCTGGATATTCTTTTTTTACCTGGTCATGTCAGAAATATAACGACCTCAATATTTGGTAGCCCAAAACAAAAATTAACTAGCCCCAAAATTTCATTTTATTTGAAAACTGTTCTTTAAGTTAACGTCAAAGATGATTAATAACTCTCATTTGTCCTTTTTTATAACAATCATGAACCTACCTTTTCTGTTTGAACATTGTAAGACCTTACAGAGCTTAGAATTATTTGTGAGCGTGTTTGTTTCGTTAAAAGGGAAAGTACTTTTAATAGCCCGCATAATCACACATTCATGTACCAGCACATATTAAAGGGGTAGGGTACATGACTTGTCAACACGCTACGAACAGTGTGGTCAACAAAATGGCCAACACACTTATACTTGACTTATACTTATACTTCACTATTTCTACGTGCTTAAATCTGGCGAGAAGCTCAGAGTAATCCAAAATGAATATTCGTGATGTAACGCTGATAAGTTCACGCGGCCAATGCCCCTTTCTGAGGAAGATCAAGTAACGGCCACGCAGGGGTGCAATAAAGGGGAAGGAAATTGTGGAAAAGGGCTTTCAATAAGAGATGAGTGAGAGATGCCATTTTGGGTGAGAGTTTGACAAATGCGGGTGTAAAAATAAGCAAACAAACAAACACACTCTGCTATAAAGGATAGAAGCAATCCGTCATTTCAACAAAAGTTAATAATGACTCAATGATTGTCAATAAGTGTGAATGCTATAAACTGTGTAAAATCTGTTCGCTTAAACCCCCCCCCCCCCCCCCCCCCCCCCTCCCCTCGTCTTGGGTTTTATGTAACTTCTTTATTGTTATGTGTTTTTAATTATAAAAATGAATAAATAATATTAAATAAATCAATATTTCTCAACATATGTATGTCTGTCTCTGACCTGGAAAAAATACACTTATTTTTGTCAATGGTTTTCAATAATATGCTATGAATAATAAAAAGCAATTTGTGCAAGTTTGCTCAAGATTGGTTTTAAATTCAATATAGAGTCATTGACTGCTACAATAATATAAAATCTCCCAAAATCACAAAGTTGCGCCGCTGGCAATGCGACAATGATGAAAAACAAAGGTTTATAGGAATAATAGTTTTCTGGTGAAATATTGAGTCAAGGACATTCTTGAGAGAAGAAAATACTAATAATGTTAAGTATTTGTACTACTCTGAAAAGAAAATACAATTTCTTACAAAATGGCTGCGGCTTGTCATGTGACTTTAATGAAAATCAAATAAAATTTGTTTTAGTTTACATTTCAGACAAAAAAAGGAGAAATGATTTGGCGAATGTTAGAGTGAAACAAATTCAAGAAAGAAGGGTTTGATGACCATCTGAAGGTTGCCAAGTAATGTACATAAAAGATATCATCAACATTTTAAGTTCTTTTTACAAAATGGCCGCTCCTAGTCATGTGACTGAAACGAAACCTACTGTTCTTGAGGGTTTCCTTCCGTTGTTAACCCCAGATTATCATCTGCGCCCCTGAGTTTGACACATCATTCATACTATGATGTAAGAAAATGTTTCCAATATGAAGTAACAAGAAGCAAAGCTATATCCCCCATTTTCCCCTGCCTTCAGGGGTATCCTTCTCTGTAGATCTGCAGCAACAATTCATACTACGAGGTTCCCCATGTTTCAATATGAAGCAAAGTAAAGTCAAAGCGATCCCCGATATCACTGATCCATTGCCTTCGGGGGATCCTTTCTCCGTATCTACAGCAACAATTTATTCTATAAAATTACCCATGTTGCGATATAAAGCAAAATGAAGTCAAAGCGATTCCCCATTGTTCCACCGTCTTTAGGGGGATCCTTTCTCCATACCTATAGCAACAATTCATACTACAAAGTTACCCATGTTTCGATATAAAGCAAGGTGAAGTCAAAGCTATCCCTGATCATTGAACCACTGCCTTCTGGGTAAACCTTTATCCATTTCTATAGCAACTGTAAGCTGTAAAAGTTACTAAAGAAGGAGCAGTGTCCTCTGGTAGCCCTTATACATCAACGTTCCTTAATTTCCTATCTATTTAGATACAAATGCAGAGCACCTCACAATAAGGCAGTTTATACAAATTTTTGAACCTCTTCAAGATGATTTGAACTAAGTTTATCATGCATTCTCCATATAGACCAAAGCCCAAGTATTTTTTAGATCAGCCCTCTTTGGTATGACCAGGTGAGGTTTGAACCCACAGTTTCTAAAGTCATGTGACAGACATTCTGCCTCTGAGCCACAAAAGCCTGAGATCAAAGTTACAAATCCCAGAGTTTGTTTTTAGTTTGAATCAATACCAACACCAAAACAAAACAGCTTTGACAATTTTAGTTGTTTATGTATGAGAACATCTCAATTTTCATGCCTTTGCTTTATTTAATTTTCATATTTATATTTTTGCCACTATGCTAAAACAAATGGAAGCTTGATGGCATTCTTCAGCAATTTATTTCAAATGTTTAAAGAATGACCACGCAAAGATGCCAGATAAAAGACAGACAGGAAAAGCATTTTAAGTCATGTCAACTGGAATGTTACAATAATTCCCTAGATACAGATCTTTCTGAAAGAGATAGCCAACAAGGAATTAAGCAATGCAGGAATCCATTTTTGTATTTTAGGGGGCTACTTTTTCAATCTGACGAATATCACAAAATATTTAACATAATACCCTATGGTAATTTTAGGGGCTACCTACTAGATTTAGGGGGCTATTTTGAAAATTAGAGGGCAAAATCACCCTCAGCCCCATACAGAGAGGAATATCAATTGTCCAAATTTACACCTCAATGAGATAGCGCAGCGGAACTGGTAAGTAATCCTATGTGCTATCAAGGAGGGATGCCTTGGGCCTCCGTCTGATAAGTATCTCCCTTTAGACAGAGTCGATTGGATCATCTGATAAATCACAGCAACTGAAATGCGCATCCGCCAATTTAAATCTTGAGTAGATGGGGACTCTGAACAATATAGCCCTCCAAAATACCCAAATGAGCCCCTGAAAATCATCAAAGATCCTGTGATTTGACATACATGTATCATACAAGAACAATGGCCCGTATTCACAAAGGAGGTTTGTACAAACCATGGTTTGACAATGGTTTACATCTATGGAATGCTACTCGCATACCGTAAATTGTAAATCAACATTGTTAACAAGTATGGAGTTTACATTCCTTCTCCATCAGTTTACAAATGGCATTCCATAGATGTAAACCTTGGTCAAACCATGGTTTGTACAAACCTCCTACAAACCTCCTTTGTGAATACCACCCAATGTCCCTGAAAATAACAAAAGAGTCCCTTAATGCGACATAGAGTTCTACATTATGTGAGATAATTATCATAGAGCTAATTTAATGTAGGCAAGCTTGCAACATAGCCCCCCCCCCCCCCCCCAACCCTCTTCCCACAGTAAAAATGCATTTATAAGTACATACATAAAAGTTCATGATATGATCTATCGTAACATTCCCACTGTAGATATAACCCATTATCAAAGAGCAAATATGGATTGTCATCACAGGCAAGGAAGGATAAGCAAGGAGTACATGTTTATGATGATACATGTGATAAAGAGATGTTGTAGGGCCTAAGCATGACGAGTGCCTCCCTTTAGACAAGGGTACATGTACTAGTTTGTTTCTCTATTATTTATTTTTATTATCATTTTATTTTACAAAGGAATTGTTACTCAGTCAATTACACCAAAAATAGAAACAATCAAATATGATTTTTACAATAATACTTTCCGATATAGATATACATGTACATATGTATTCAACACTCAAAATTAGCACAGACCTGCTGGCCCAGGGCCAATAAAAATAAGATTTTTTAGTTTTTACCCAAAAATTTCATTGACGCTCTATTCTACTGGCCACAAAATGGGCAACCAAAAATCAATTTTTAATGTGTTCCTTTGTTTGGGGCCACCAGATTCAGGTTTCAGGATACTACATTGTAGAATTAGAAAAAAATCTTGAATAATTTTTTGCCCAACTGGACAATTTCAAAGGAAACAAGGTTCATTAAATAGCATTAATGTAATCCATTTTCACTTTTACTTCAATTTACAGAAATAGTGCGATTCTGATCACGTTTAAAAATAAACTGTCTATATCCTCATGAATTGCTCTGCATCTATGTGCAAAAACAAAAGCCCTGAAGGTAGAGAAGCGTGGAGTGAACTTAAAGGGATCTAGTAACTTTGTTGACATGTGCAAAAAGTGATGAGTGGTTGATACAATGTATATTGTTGTTTAATGATATGTCTGTCCACAGGGTATTGTGTGAAAAATTCAAGTTAAATGGACGTTATATGGCCGAGTAATGAGCAAAAATGCAAAGTAATATTCAATAACTCATTGCACTCACTTTGTACACGGTTTTGACGATCCAGTGGATAATTTAACATCTAAACACTTCCAATCATAAATATCTTTTTGACGAAAGGGAAATTTGAAAAAACAAAATTGGTCCCATGCTTTTATTGTTAGTACAAATATAACAAGGTATGAGGGAACTGCTAGAATTCCAATTGGATTTTGAGGATTTGGAAAATGTTACTAGTCCCTTTAATGTGTCCCATCTGTGTGCATATATTGGAGGGGCTATTTCCTCTGGCTCAGGAAATGAAACTAGAAAACATGCGGAAAAGCACCGACAAGATTTCCTGCGCCGATTGCATGTGAAATGGATAAAATGTGCTTTCCCAACTAAATATGTATAGCCTACATGTATCTCAAACTTGCTGCATTTCCAAAATAATGCATGGATCTTTTACTTACTTTTACGATAGACAATACTTGCATTTGCATTGTACCACGTTTTTTCCCCTAGATGATTTTTTACTAAACTTCCTTACCACTTTACCCATTTAAAACTGTTCCTGAAATGTTTTTGGCTGGTGTCTAGATGAGTGTGGGACTTATACCAAAAATTAAACCACCCTTGATGAAGTTGCATCTATGTGAATATGAGTATTTTATTGAGAATTATGTTGAACTTTTTTTTTACAGAATAAAAGTATTTACCAGGCATTAGTATCCTATCAAACCTTTTCCCAGCTTTTATTTTCATTCCATAAAATCCTTATTCCATTTATAAAGAAATTATTCTATTTTTATTGAATAATTTTTACTTTGTATGTTTGTTTTCCATAATTTGTGATTGAAAATTGAAATGAAAACCTTACAAACTACATGTATACAAATCCGTGTATATCATATTTTTTGTTTTCATAAGTGATTTTCCAGATATAAGAAGTGCAGTGGATTATAGTATAATTTCTCTTCTACCTACATGTATGTATATATTTTGGACTAATATCATACTGCAGAAAGAATAATACTGGAGGGCATGAAGATATTTGGTTTCTATTTGAATCTAAGCCATCTAGCCTATAAGTAGACAAATATCCATCACTACCATGGAAATATGAATAAAGAAAGTGTCATGTCAGTTTTTGCTCATGAAAGGATACGAAACGGACAGAGTATGGTACAATCGAAAACAACGATGATATATAAACAAACGTGTTATGATAGTTGTAGAAAGTGATTGAAAATCTAGTTTCATTTTACAACATTTTTGTGAATGATGAAGAGATCTAAACTGGTGGTTATACAGTACATGTACAATAGTTATGGCAATGTTTTAAACACATGCATTGATAATGTGAATAATCGAAATGGCCTTTTTATAAATATGACCAAAGCATTAGATAATGTTTAATTTAGTCCTCCTTCTGATTTTCTGGTTTTGGACATGGTTATATCATTACGGTAGTCAAACCATTACAAATTTGCATTAATAGACCAATTTAAGAAAGAGTTAGAATTAACCAGTGTTTAGTATAGATTTCATTGATTAATTAATTTTGGTGTTAAACTGATATCATTAGAGACTGAGAGCAATATTAATATTAGTCATGATTTTAATTTTCACACAAAGGTTAAAAGTGAAAGGTTTTAACAGTTTTTAAAATGATTCTATTTTCAAGCGTATTGAGTTTTCAAAGGATTCGCAGAAATAGAACATTATCATCTGATGCTCATTTGAATAAGGTTTTAGAAACTTGCTTGGAATTAGTTTTAAAAGCTTATTAAAAAGCTGCTGTTATTTTTGTTTTAAATTTAACATCTGGAATAATGGACTAGTTATATTGTGAATCAATTAGTCGCATGCAAATATAGAAAGACAGTAAATACACCTCCTGTACAGTTGTATGTAACCCAATTGTACGATAAATTTTCATCAGATTTTAATAGAGACTTACGAGCTAGTTGGAAGGCCGAAAAGCTGAAGTTGTCGGTGTAGGAGAGAGATTGTGATGGAGGTGGCGGGGCCGGCTTGGAATTTGAAGCTGACTGATTCTCTGCGATGCTGACGTCTATGGACTGTGAAACAAAACAACATCAGAATGTTATTTTAATTATTATTAAACTAATTATCCAAGTTAAGGCAACTGAAGTATTGAGTGGACTGTTAACAAAACAACATCAAAATATAACATTATTACTAAATTAATTATCCAAGTTATAAAAAGGCAACTGAAGTATTCAGTGGTGGCCACTTTCTTGAAGTGTATGTTCTAAGAGTTTTACTTAAATTGCAAAGATAAATGGGTTTCCCTGGGAACCCCATCGAACCCGACCTCCTAGATTGCTAGACCGGTGCTCTAAACATCGAGCAAGAAGAATTTAAGTCTAATGGAGCCAAGCTTTCAGATCTAGCAGATCCTTTAATAATACAAATAATAATAATAATAATAATAGACATTTAAAGAGAGCTAATTGCACGGAGCCTCTAATTGCGCTTGTATTATTAACCCGGTCAATGAATACACACTTTAATCATCCCATGCGCACACAGTGCTAAGGAACCACGTTCCTATCCTTCCTTCCGGGTTCCCGTTCATACACCTGGGTAGAGAGTGGACAATAGTGGACAAATTGTATTGCCGAAGGACAAACGCAGTGTGCATACACTGGATTCAAACTTGGGCTCCCTCTCATTGGAGAGCGCGTGCTTTACCAATCTATAATTTAAATTAATAGCAATTAACTAAAAACTAATCGAGCTAGAGGTACAAGCTCAGTTTGTCGAACTAGAAGCTCAGAGTAGTATGATCAATTTATAAAGTAAGCTCTACTCTACACCGAGCATGGTGGCTTAGCGGTTAGAGTGTCCGCCTCATGCACGGGAGGTCCCGGGTTCGAACCCAGACCGGGTCATACCAAAGACTTTTAAAAATGGTACCTTCTGCCTTCTAGCCAGACACTCGGCATTTACAGAATGGAGAAGGGAAAGTTAATAACTTTCGCTACATTTAGTAGACGTGTGGCCTAGGGCTATTGAAACGGAGATAGGCGCCGCCTTATGTGCCAACATTGGTACGGGAAGGACTTTAACTAACTAACTAACTGGGGGGGGGGGGGGGGCATGGGGGCCTGTCCCCCCCCCCCCCCCCCAATAATTTGAAAAAACAATTAAAAAAATCATAAGGGGAAGATTTTTGAAAGAAATAAGAACAAAATACAGTGTGTGCCCCCCCCCCCCCCCCCCCCAAAAAAAAAAAAAAAAAATATTACAAATTACAAATTTAAAAATGTAAAAATTAAAAAATAATTAAAATTAATTAATAAATAAAAACAAATCAAAATCAGTCCGAACACACTTCGTATGAGCCACTGAGTATGATCCAGAGGTTGTTGTTTACCTTAGTCATAGTCTCCAGTTCTCCCAGCCATGTTCCCAGCATCTGGTCCAAGTCCTGCTCCACATCGCTATCTGCTTCCGCTTCCATGTCGGTTATATCACCAGAGGTGTCGCTCTGCGTATCAAAATTGTCAGCCCTAGAGAGAACAATCAGAAAAGAAAAGCATAGATTGAGAGACAAATTAACGAAATGAAAATTGTTTGATTCTTGTATAACATTCATTCTCCATAGACCCAAGCCCAAAATGTTCTGTTTCATGTCAATGTTTGGTTCTGCATCCATGTAGTTTAAATCACCCGACGTTGTCGCTCAGAGTATCTAAAGTGTCAGCCCTAGGAAGACCAATCATAAAAGAAAAACAAGTAATTGTAGATTGAGAGACAAATTAAAAATAGTATGTTGTTTATGACGAACGTTTCTCTGTTTCACATCAATGTTTTGGTTCTGCATCCGTTTTGATTGTCACCTTACCTGGGTAAATAAAACAAATTAACATTATTATTATTACTACCTGATGTTTTTCTCTCTTTTTTTTCTTCTTCCAAGTAGAGTACAGTCTCTTGTCTGGTGTATTAACATTCTGTTTGGCTGGTCAGGTGTAGTGTATGTACACTGCCGATAATTCTACATGTTACAGCCAAAAATTACAGCACTTCCCTTTATCGGAAATGTATGCCTTGCACTAATTTCTGTGTGAATATATCAAATGTCAGACCTGAAGAAAATATGATCAAATTAATTTAACATTTACCCTTTGACTAGAATGTAGCTAAACCCCTAATCAGTGTCAATGACTGCTGTATAAAGTCTTAAAGTTTCACTTTTAACCACTATCTTTTACCAAGTTCTTGAACGTGTACCATATCACTGCAAGGTATCACTGGCTGGTTCTAATCATCACTATGTCTGAGTATGTCAGCTTACAGGAATACAAATGAAAGACAACATAAGCTACATTTCTGCATAAAGAGAAGACTTCTCAACAAAGGTTGCCATTGACCGATAAGTACTACTGCCGTCTATAAACAACTATACATTGTAGATAAAAACTTACCGGTACTTCAGATATTGTTCGAGAACATTCAGTTTCGCTATTCAGCCATAAAACAAGTCCATGTGTAGTTGAACACAAGGAAATTTCCCAACAAATAAATTATTATTTCCAGCATGAAAGTTTCATTTCTAGTTTTGAGTGAAAACCGTTTTAACCAAATTCAGAGTAGTAGTAGTACATCAAAATAACAGGACTGGTATCAATTGAGAATGCATACTATATCAGTTTTGACTTTTAGCCAAAAAACAACAGTAGTTGAAAACAAGGAAATATCCCAACAAATAAATTATTATTTCCGGCATGAAAGTTTCATTTCTAGTTTGGAGTGAAAAACCGTTTTAACCTAATGCATGACTAGTACATAAAAATAACAGGACTGGTGTCAATTTGAATTTAACATGCATACTATACCAATATACCAATCTCAGATACCCTTGAATGCCAGGTTGGCCCATCGATTACAACTTCAGCTTGGTATAACATACATTCTACATAGACCACAGCCTGACAGTATTCGGGACCAGTCCTGAAAGGGTTTAAATATAAATATAAATTTGTTTTGTTGATCCCTATTTGTTTGTCTGCAAAGTTTGGATGACATTGAGTCAGTACATCCTGACACATGGAAAACTAATTTGTGGCAATACAGGAATTATTTTTATTTTTTTTATTTAAGGGGGCTACTTTTCCAATCTGATGGATATCCAGAAATTTGTCACATTATACCTAGGTATGGTAATATTAGGGGCTACCTACTGATTTGAGGGGGCTATTTTAAAATAAGGGGGGAAATTGCCCTCAGCCCCCGTATACTTCCTATCCTAGTTTGTGGGTTGACCAACCTATTGACACAATTACAAAAGGAATTTATTTTCAGTGGTAAACATGCATGGATCGTTTTCAGTCGCAAACAAGTACTGGTATATTATTATTAAACCCACTTTGTGTTTTTCAATATTTACCAAATATTTACAGCTATTGTTGCAATGGATACTGTGGTAAATGTAATTCAACCATGCATGTATGAAATATACTGGCAGTAGTGCACTAGTGCTGTAACATTTCATAACCGAATCAGTTTAATAGCTGAAACCAAACAAATCACAAATTATTTTGACTACAACTAGTCAGTTATAAATGGTTACAATCCAGTTTATAAAAATACATGGGGGCTCAGGGCTAATTAGCCCCCCCCCCCCCCCCCAATTTTAAAATAAGCCCTTGAAAGTCACAAAAGCACTCCCATAAATGTGCAAGAGTTCAATGCAAAACAAGTTCAAGAGTGCTATTTTCATTCAGGCAAGCTTGAAATTGAAAAGTACACCCGAAAAATAGAGCTGAATATTTTTCCTGTTACAATGTTTTTGTTTACAGTAGGTATTATATTGATGTATTATGTACATGTATAAATGGGATATAATGCTTGGTATGAAATGAATCCAACTATTGCCATGAAAGTAACTTTAAATGTTTGTATCATTGAGCTATCTAGCTAGAGTCCAGCCCTTCAAGGGTTAAATGTACACCTGTAAAGTGTCAGATATTGCCCAAAATGACATTTGAGACTTCAATCCTATACCAAAATCATTGTAAGATATGTCCGAATGATGTGTGAAAGTTTCATTGAAAAGGAACACTGCTTTCCTGGTTAAAAAAGCAAAAATATGCGTCAGCTTTTACAACAAATTACTGTATGACGTTTATGAGGTTCATGACCGTTTATTAACGCTCTTGAGCTGAATGATAGATATCGTCATACTATTACTAAAGGGGCATTTGAAAAAATCTAACCCTATTTTATTCTTCTCTTACCATAAGCTAAACAACACGATAGAAGAGAAACGAGGAAGCTCCAAGTAATGTTCGTGGAATTAGACACTTTACAGGCATCTCTTTAAAGGGATGGACTAAGTAACTGCAATCTGCAGGCTCATCAAATTATCAAAACATTGTAATTGGAGTCCAGTCAGTAGATAGTCACAGTCAACGCTAATTGGCTCGGTCTTGGTTTAATTACGTTATCAACTGTCAAGCTTGCTGGCCAGTCTAGAAAGGTATCTCTTAATTAAATTAGGCAACTTAATAACATACTGTAACATAACTTTATGAACCAGAGCACTATAACACCGATCGCCTATTGGAGAAAAAAAATCATTCAGATGGGCATATCTCAGCCAATACTTTACATATTCAATTGATTTTCAACATTTTGACATTTTTTTTTTTATGCTCTTTCGGTAAATGAAGTTCAAATTGAGAAATTCTAAAAATAGATTTGTATGACGTCATAGCTTCTGTACTCTATACTTCAGGGTATCATTTCACAAAACATTTCTTATGTTTCTTCAGGAAAATTTCTCAACGCAACAGGTACACCTGTTAAAGGGTAAAACCTTGCAAGAGCCTACCCAATTATAAAGGCGGAGACTACTGTGCTACGTACTTTACCACATCTAATTATCCATAAAGCAATT
This sequence comes from Echinarachnius parma, assembly GCA_037951105.1. NCBI lineage: Eukaryota > Metazoa > Echinodermata > Echinoidea > Clypeasteroida > Echinarachniidae > Echinarachnius > Echinarachnius parma. The sequence goes on along the minus strand of JBAMJV010002823.1, from coordinate 29,963 downwards.
TGATTAAGTGTTCCGATGTCAAGGATGTTAGGCATTTCCTATTCATTTTGTAATCACTTAACTGGGAGTTCCTGTCTTTAACCCCTCCCCTTTGAGATTCTGAAATCTCCATAGACTTTGTACATAGCCCACCAGGTTCCCGAAGGCGAGGGGTTAACTGGTTTAAAGTTTGACTTGTACAGAGTGTACTGTACAGCAATGCCCAATTAACCTGTTCCCTTCGAGATTCTGACATTCCCATAGACTTTGTACATAGCCCACCAGGTTCCCGAAGGCAAGGGGTTAACTGGTTGGTTTGACTTGTGTCAGTGTGTCCTGTACAGCAATGCCAAATTAACATGTTACCTAGTATAACAAGATTTCGCAATTACCATCTAGAGTCAATACAGGAACTACCAGGTTCATATAGGCAATGGGTTGATTTGAATAAGTAATTGACCTGTACAAATGTACTACTGAGCACTACAGGTTCATACCTGTACAATACGTTTATTCCAAAACTGATATCAACATTATGATAAATTATGGTTTCTAAATGCATATTTATGGTTGTGAACATGTTTGAGATTGCCATTACTTTATGATACAATATTTTGCTCTACAAATGATACCATTTATGCAAATGAGATACTGTACAAAGACTTTTAGTATGTTACATTTACAAGTTCTGTACTTGAAAATTACTGATAATAATTTGTTTTAAACATGGCTGATTATCTCTGAAAACAGAGATTATCTCGGAAAAAGTTATAATACCTTGAGCTTTATTTCTGAAGTTCATTCAAACTTATGTTCATCCAAATTAGTATCATAGTCAACACAAAAATGGTAAATAATCATTCCATTATGTTTTTGCTTCACAGAGAATGGTGTATTTGCTCTCCTCTCCTTGTTGTTATGCAATTCAAGTCAGAGATTCAGAAACACAGTCAGTGGCAAGTATCCATTTGGTATATTATCCAAGAAGTGTGTTATTCTCCAAATTGGCAATAGAATAGTGTTTCTCCAAGAAAATCGTAAGATGAAGAATCAATAAAGCAAAACTCCTCAAGCTTTTCTATCGGAATCATTCATGAAAACCAGCAGGCAGCAATGATAGTAACGATCCCCAAGTCTTATAGTTCCAGTACACGAAGAGCTTAGATCCTGATGTTGTATAAATCACTTGCAATTGTAAAAACAAAAGGCAAAGCTATGTACCTCACAATGCAAATGTTCCTGCTATTGCTAAGAACAATCACAAGCTGAATCACAGATATGGCATCAAATAAATGAACAAGTACGTACTCCACAATGTAACGGCTCTAACCAATAACAATCCAAAAGGTAATTCACGCAGATACATCATACGCAAACATCAGTGCATGAAAATGAAATGCTCGAGAGCTTGAGCTGCAGATGTGTCAAAACAAATCAGCGGATCAATCGTGGAAGATATCCATACCAGCGAACCAAGGACAGAAGAATACATCTACATGTATACATACAATGATGATGCAGTGCATCTATAACCCCTCCGTGGTGTGAGCGATGCTGGGTATCGGATGGTGAAGGATGCGGGCATAACACATCCACCAAACACGTCCCCCAAACACGTTAACAGAATATATTCAGCTCCGAGATTGAGATTGGAATACGCCGCCGTGAGCTATAGCGAGTAAGCAGTGAGCGAGCACGGTACCCCAGTGGAATGGGATTGGATTGGCATGCCAGTCAAGACTGCAGGGGCATAATAATATACCTCATCTCACACCAATGAAATTCACGCACACACTCGTCCCTCTCCCCTGCACTCTCTACCTATCACTGTACGTGTGTATGTGTGTGCTTGTGCATGCATGGGCACTGACACACACTCACTCACTCACTCACTCACTCACAAACGCACAGTCTATCTTTCTTTCTCTTTCTCTCTTTCTCTCTATCATATAAAACAAGTAAACATACTCACTCACAAACATAAACACACACACATACTCTGATTTCTCTATCTGTCTATTTATTCATCCATCCATCCATCCATCCATCTGTATATCTATCCATCTATCTATCTATATTTCTAATTCAAACATATAGGGAAACTGACCAGAAATATATAATATGAATGAAAAAGAGCAAAGAAAATGGGAACCACCTTTCATATTTATATTTCTAACTATAATACATTACTCCCTTTCCTTTTTCTTTTACTCTCTCTCTTTCTTTTATTTACAAATATGATTTCTCTTTCCCATTTTATATTTATCTTTATCGCTGTCTGTTTATCGCTTGTCTGAACATTTCTCATGCGCACACACACAACACACATTCACAAACATCAAAAACACTAGTTTATCTCTTTCTCCCTCTCCCACATACTAAAATGCAAATCATGCACATGCACCAATAAGTCTGCATTTACCTCACAAAAATCTTTTCTTAGAATCTTAATTAGATTTTTCACAAAGGGCAGAAGAAATATGGCTTGATTCATATTAATATGTACATGTACGACGTTCCAGACATTATGGACATAATTTTTTCCATTCACAAAGAATAAGACAATGTCCTCTACCTCCAGTGCCCACTGATAAAAAAATTGAATTCACAATCCATACACATACCAATCTCTCTCCCCGTCTCTCTAAATTGCTCCCCACCCTCCATCATTCCACCCACCCCCCCCTCCCCCTCTCTCTCTTTCTCTTCCCTGCTTGTCCTATCAGTATCATCACTCTATATATACCGCCCAGTACATGTATCTCACTGTTTATATCATTGTTCTCTCCTTCTTGCTATCTGAATGTCTCTCCCAGTCTCTCTATCAATTACCCCCTCCTCTCCAAATCACTCCCCACCCTCCCTTATTCCACCCCCCCCCCCCCCCCCCATCTCCACATCTCTCTCCACGATGGTGCTTAACATCACTTTCTCTATACATGTATATGTATCTCTGTGTTATTGTCGTTCCCCCCCCCCCCCCCTCTATCTGGATCTTTTACTCTCTCGCTCTCACTCATTCCCTCCCCCCCCCCCCCCCGCACCCATCACTCCACACCCCTACCACATGTATATCAATGTTCTCTCCCCCTCTCTCCACGATGGTGCTTAACATCACTTTCTCTATACATGTATATGTATCTCTGTGTTATTGTCGTTCTCCCCCCCCCCCCCCCGACCCATCACTCCACACCCCTACCACTCCATCCCCTCCCTTTCCCCTCTCTCTTCAATCTCTCTATACATGTATCTCAATGTTTCTATCAATGTTCTCTCCCCTTCTCTCCTCGATTGCGCTTATCATCACTTTCTATACAATAATATGCTATTGGTCTTCTCTCCCCCTCTCTGAATTTCTCTCTCGCTCTCTCCCCCTCTCTTCTGCTATCTCTCTCTGTTCGCAGTCAGTTGCGTGGGTTCGTGACGAAACACTCACTGGGTAATAATGCACGGAGCAATATGCAAGGTTTAGCGCTCACTGACTGACATATTTCACATACATACAGGATGCTGGAACGTTCTATTCCACTACCCCGGGGGTGGTCAGCTACATGTACCTTTGTTTTAAAAGCTGCCAACATTGTGTGTGATAAGCTGGCAATTTCTCTTCTCTCCCTCCCCCTCTATCGCCTCCACTCCTGATTTTCTTCCTTTTTCCTTCCATCACTCCCTCTCTCTCCCTCTCCCTTTCGGAATTTCCATCGCTCTTTCTCTCTCACATTTACTGGATTGTGTTTAATAGCGTCATCCAATTACATTTTTAGGGACTCGCATACACAGATTTTGGAATCAAATGCGAAACCATTTTATGGACTCCCATTCACAGATTTAGAATGAAAAGTGACACCTTTTTATGGACTCATGTTCACAAATATAGAATCACAGATTTTGGAATCGGAAGTGTAGAAGTGTAATAATGGACGAAGCCATGAATAATGGGACAATTATATCTATATAAAAGATCTCTCATTGTCTGGGTGCTATTTGTGAAATCCCAGCGGTTCTTCGCACATTTAGGAATCAATACAACCATTGTGCACTAATTGATGAAGCTTTTAATATTGATCTAAATCAAACACAATGGCCAGTACTTCTTCTTCTAGGACAATCCTCTTATTTATACTAACTAATGTAATTGCGTGAATAAGTAAAATATAACAAATACTAACATTATAGTTATACTCTAAAGACAACTGGCATTATGCCATTATCTAATTCATCTTTTTGTCATTGTTTAAGGCTTTTAGCTACCGTGTTGTTATTGCAATATCTTGTGCAAACCAATGAATATAAGGATTCATTTATCTAAAAAAAGAAAACAAAGAAATGGCATTCAGGGCGTTCATCAGTTTAGTGTTTAAAGACCCTTCATACAATATATGAATGTCTCTGTACATGATGACATTTTCCTCTTTGACTCTTTGTACGTGTGCAATATAATAATTCTCATATTCACAGCCCCCTGGTGTATATGTTATCCAATACCACATCATCATAAAATGAACACATACAGTCATGACTTTCTAATTGAATTCTCATGTTTCTCAGCCTCTGGAAAATAAGAATGAAATATTTAACAATATTTCAATTTTCATCATCATTATAAAATATGAATATCATACATGAAGCTCATGTATGTTTTTCTTCTGAACCTTTCAAAAATCAGAAGGAAATATACATTTGACAATATTTCATTATCCAATACAATATGAATGCCATACATCGGCACAGGTTTTCTCATAATCATATGTGACGTAGGCTACATGTGCTGTGTACATGTAATGCTCAGCAGTCTTGCTACATGCCCAATACATCGTATCGTTAGGATGCAATTTGTACTCTGTGCACTCCTAAAACTTGAGAGGGCAGTATACATCTTTTGTTCAAAACATGTTTGAGTATACCATGCTGCTAGAAAGGGGATATCGATGTATTACCAAGATAAGATGCTGAAACATATAAACACCGAATTTGATAGATTTTGCAACAAAATAGATTTAAAAAGAAACAGATTTAGTGTTCTTTTGTGGAAGTATTAAAACTTCTCTTTTGGGAAATGCAACCCAACTTTGGCCTTTTTTATAATGACTGTTGTTATTAATGGAAATCAGTATTAACCCATCCATGTAAACGTAGTCTAACAAAAACAAAATCATGATTTAAACAAAATGGCAAAATAGCTTTATTGAATGTGTTGCATATAAACCATCCATTTGTAGTTGCATGGATATCATCTTTTTTCACCCACCATTAGCTCCTTTCATAATTTACACAACAACACAAGTCCTTGCAAGGCTTGATCAGTTAAGCATTTAGAAGGACAAAGTAGTTAGAATTGACACGTGTATTTACAGAATCTCTGAATCACACTTAAATCAAACGAACAATTTGTATTTCCATTCATGGAACTTGTTCTGTGACCGGCTATAGCAAAACCCGGCACTTGTCGGTAAAAATCAAAATGTAGACTTTCATACCGTTAAACAGGCCTCCTCACAAGCTTTCATTTGATGCTTTGTTCTAACTAATTGGTTAATAATCGGCAAAGATATGATTGTTTCAATTTTCCAATCATAGGTCTTGTACACACATTGTGTGAACTTAAAATGCCCATTTCTTCAAAGCATGAATTACCGACAAGTGCCGAGTTTTGCTATAGCCGGTCACATATATTGAATGTGTATCCTTGATAACCACCAACCATAACATCTGCTGGAAAGTATGCTGTAAAAGGACCTACAATAACATATTTGAATCATTGAAGATGACTGATTTTGGAAAAGGCATGCATTATCCATAGACTATAGTTTAAGAATGTTGACTGTTCTGAATGGGTTAAAACCATTTCTTTTCCGTAGTCTTTACAATTGTCTTCATGCAAGAGTTGTTAACCCATAACTGTCACGTTTGTTTTGTGTGTGTCGTGTTTCCATAGAATCAAATAAATATGTTTCAAATTGAGCACAATACAGTACATACAACAGCTGATAGAATAACAACGAAAAGAAAATGAAACTTCCGGTGAAGTTTTGTAAACTCTTTATTTTGTCCCCTGTGCCATCAAAATCAAAGGGATCTATGTAACTTTGTTGACATGTGCAAAAAGTGAAGAATTGTTGATACAATGTGTATTGTTGTTATCTGATATGTCCACTGATGTGTGATAATTTTGTGTTAAATGGATGTTGGCCGAGTAATGAGCGAAAATGCAAAGTGACATTCACTAACTTACTGCTCTGACTTTGTACACGGTTACGACTATCCAGTGAATAGTTAAATATCTGAACACTTCAATCTTAAATATCTTTTCAACGAAAGGGAAATTCTAAAAACCAAAACCTGTCCCATGCTTTTATTGTTAAAGGGAAAGGAAAGTATGAAACACTTGAATTTTTGCTTGATGTTACAAGTGCAGAATTCCTGTCACTTCAAGTCGTATATTTCGTCTTGGGTATCACTAATAATCAATGATTTTGAATTCACTATCAACTGTTTTGACTGAGCACTGGAGGCTGCCATGTTTTCCAACGTCATCTGAGCGCATTTGAGCATGCACCAACAAAAGCGGATTACGTAACCATTGACATAACAGCAGATTCAACAACAGCGGTTACATACCCTGCTTTTGACAGTGCACGCTTAGATGCGCTCAGATGACATTTCGTACTGTTGGAAAACATGGCAGCCTCCAGTGCAAGGTCAAAACAGTTGATAGTGGTTTAAAAACATTGATTATTTCCATTATTAGTGAAACCCAAGAGGAAATATTTGACTTGAAGTGAAAGGAAATCTTCACTTATCATTAACAACAAGCGAAAATTCAAGCGTTTCCTTCCCCTTAAATATGAATACAACAAGGTAAGAGAGAACTGCTAGAGTTCCAAGTAAGTTTTGAGGATTTAGACCATGTTAATAGATCCCAAATAACCAAATGCATACAACTTTAACTGAGCAAAAAAGGGTCATGTTTTACGAACAATAGAACCTCCTTGGTACGAATATCGCTTGTCACATGGTACAATCAAGGAGGTTGAACCTCCTTGGTACGATTATATGGATTCAATAATTTATGCAACATGCATGTGCACTACTTGGCATGTGAAGCACACCAGTATGTGTGGTGATTTGCATTTACTGCACAGAAACACTGTGGCAACACTAATGCTGTTATCCGATCCGGATCCGATCCGAGATCCCGGCGGTAATGGCTTCCGAGCCGATTCCGAGACGGATCCGAGAAATATTTTTTCTCGGTAGAAAATATCGGAAGATTTTGCCGACCCATTTTCTCCAGTGATAATTGAACATGTGTATGTTTGACAGTCCATTAAGTAGTGTAATTTAAATAAGAAATGGGGAAATCAATATTGTTTACTTTATGAGTGGTTATTTTGGAGAAATTCATGGTTCGTCAGTTCGTTTTGCAGTCGAAAATTGAACAGGATGCGCGAAATTGCTAGTCATTTGAACGATGTTGTGGACGGATGTGCAATCAAAGTTACGCCGATACTCGAGGGGAGACGTCTGTTAGATGTCTGTATGATCGAGCTAATAAGCCAGTGCATTCAAAATGTGGCTCTGAATACGTTTTATTGTCATTTGCACATTTAAAAATGTTCTGATATTCTACTTACATGATTTCTTGGCGTTTGATAGCTGGGCGGAAACAAAAATATGCCCCTAAACAATGAAAACAATTGCGCAAAATATCGATAAAAAATTACTACACCGCTCCCGTTTGCTTGTATAATTGCGTGTGCAGATATAGATCCGCCGCCGGGAATTCCCCAATTTTCGGCGGATGGATCTCGCGTAAGAAAAAACGTTCACCATAACACACGCAAAGTAATACGACCAAATTAACGCCTAATAACTTGTTGCATGTGCGCGCATGCAAGCTATAGCTAGCTAACTCATTGGAGTTCTCTCGAGGCCTAGCCGTCCGTAATCCGATTTTTTTCTTTGGAAATATATCGATAATTCAGCAGTTTTGTCTTTGATTTGGGGGGTTATTTTGTATTCTGTTCGGCTTTCAGATGCCATGTTATCATGTAAGTAGATTACCAGAATTGTGTGGTTCCCTAAAAGGGTAATTTATAGCCGATTTTTGAGGGCAGTGGCCCGGCAGTGGCTCACAAGCGCGGTTTTCCACGCGATTGGCGGGTTGAGTTTCTGTGAAACGTGTGGTGCGATGCCAAACAAACCATCGAAAAAATACTTTTCTTGCGAAACTCTGAATAATCTGAATATTATTTTTCCGTAAAAATTGATATGTACATGCCTCGAAACGTCATTATTATTAATATTTTTGCCATATAAAACAAGAAAGATGAGTCTACAACGCTGCATTTTTTCAGAGCAAATTGCAATATTTTTTTTCTCCGAGATCCGATCCGATCCGAGATCTCGTTAGCGATATAGAATTCTAACGATCCGAGAACGGGCCGGGATTTTTTGTTTACCTAACAGCATTAGGCAACACTAAGCCAAGATTAACCCATTGCCTACAGGAAACTGAAGAGCCTTGTATTACATAAATGGGGGTAACAAACTCTAGTAGAGAACAGGTTTGATATGAAATTACTTGGTTTATATGTTTCCCATGAACCAACAGGACTGAAAGGGTTATACAGTTCAACCCATTCGTGGATTCCTTCAACTTTATTGCACTTATTCAATTTAGAGTGCTCACATACTTTAACACTCCAAACACCAAGAAACTAAAATGCCATTCAGTTCTAATATCTGCGTAACATGTGCAGACAGCACTGATAGGGTTACATAACAGCTCCCCCATCTGTTGGAAGACGGCTAATTGATATCAAAGACATCAATTAAACATGCCTTGTCAGTTTTCCTTGGACTCTTCCGATGACTCGGATGAGTAACATCATGCGTGTAAGAAGGAACATGATCTATTTCTTCCCCTACAGATGATAGTTATTTGGTCTATAAATGTATATTGTAGATGTCTGATTTGGGACTTATAAAAGTTTAATAATAGTTAGAAATTTAAAAAGTACAACAATTTAATACATACACTGATAAAACAAAGTAATACATATACTGTATTGTTTGTAAAAAATTGTACAAACAATAGATATATAAGGAGTAAGCAGTATTTTGTAAGAAGTTTTTTGCTGTATTATTATTCCAAATATTCCAGCGATTGTCCTATAATCAAATATTCAAATTAAAAATATAAAAATTTATGAGCAATTTTTGTATGACTTTCATCTCCATAGATTACAATATGAAAATGAGTTACATTTTTGAAAAAGTAAATAGCTATATATCCATTCTATGCACTCAACTTGAGACACATTAAAAATGTTACGGCTATCTGGCGTTTCATAGCCGAGATCTGAAGGGGGTCCATATTCCCCCCCCCCCCCCCCCCCCCTCCCATCGGTGGTAGAAAGACCTCAAAGAGCACACTGGTACTTGTTGCAACCACTGCTAAGCAAAGAGTTATACATACATGTAGGTTACATTAATAATGTGTTTGTGTGTATAGTTAATGTATGTAGTCATGTACATAAATTGTATAATTATATGTTTCCTCTACATGTCTACATCAGTGAATGAATGTGCACAAATTATGCCTACGCAATGTATTAGGAATGTAGATTGTATTGTGTACACATGAATGTGCAGCGATGTCCAATTCATAATTAACAGGGCTTCTTAACATTTCCATCGGTGACTCATCTCCCTGTCTGTCACGTCTCTGTATTTGTTCTAATTTTTCCCTTTACTTTTCTTTTTTTGCTGAGTTTTAAAGCCACAGGCTACAAAATACATCCAAGCGAATGCCCACAAATATGATTTCACCCCTTTCAAAGCCAGCTCTCAGCTGATTTGTGCACATTTAAAGGGATCTAGTAACTTTTTGGGCATGTGCAGAAAGTGATGAATGGTTGGTATAATGTGCAGTTTTGTGATCTGATATGTCCACTGGGTGTTGTGTGAAAATTTCAAGTTAAATGGATGTTATATGGCAGAGTAATGCGAACACGCAAATTGATATTTGCTAACTCATTGACACAGTTATGACTATCCAGTGAATAGTTAACAATCTGAACACTTCAATAGTAAGTATATTTCTAATGTAAGAGTTATTTGAAAAACCAAAACCTGTTCCATGCTTCTATTGGTAATACAAATACAACAAGTTATGAGAGAACCACTAGTGACTGGATTTCTAATGAAGTTTTGTGGATTTGGACAATGTCACTAGATCCCTTTAATATCCCAGGCTCGCAATCTGGAGAAGGAACTAGAGAAGCACAAATTGTATATTTAGGTTTGCATAATTGGTAAACTATGAAAGCTCCTGTGTACTCGAAAATCATCTGCATATTGTACATGAATACAGGAGTTTCATAATATTTTAAAAGTAATCTGATCATGCATAACATTTTATACATGATATCAATTCTGATACCCGACACCCTGCTACTTACTGCTATTATGATTTTAAAACAACTTTCCTAATTTCCCTTTTAGATGAAATTTGATGTGCATTTTGTTTCCTTCCTGGTTAATGTAAGAACGTGGAATACAAAGTAATGAACACTGTATTCTGTTATACCAGGGAAATAAGGATTCAAATACCACCTCCCTGCATGGTTATACTTCACACTACACATGCATGTTCCAACAAAGTCATAACATTACCATTCCTATATATAAATTGTAATAATTCATTGAGGACTAATTTTTGTATTTTCAGTAAAAAATAATAAGAAGGTGCATGGTAGGATAAGAGTGAGTTCAGCATAGCAGGTAGCACTGGTTGAAATGCTCCCCTGGGAGAGGAGTCGGTGCATGCACTCAAAGTGCTGGCTTGATTGTAGTATGCATCCAACGTTACTTACAAATAGAACGTTAACATAATAACTTTTACATAATGCCCACAGACTGTGAGGTTCCTTCCGATTTAATTTATAACATGCTACAACTACATTATGTACACAAACATAATTTTAAAAATAATGTTGACATTTATTATGTATGTACATGTACACATATATTGCACCGGAGCAATTTTTATAGTGACATTTCATATCCTGTTTATGAAATACATGGTTATATTTAGTTGCATATATTAAGGTCATTGGCTTTATAGCTAGCCCCCCCCCCCCCTCCCCCCCCCCCCCCCCCCCCCCCCCCACCACACAATAATTTGGGGGGGAAATATGAAGGGAAAAAAACATTTTTAAAATACAAAAAAAATGAGGGGAATTTTGTTTTAAACTAAGGAATACATTTAGGTGTGTCCCCCCCCCCCCCCCACTAATTAGTGTGCTCCTCCCCCCCCCCCCCCCCCCCCCCCAAATCAGTCTAACCCTGCTACGCCACTGTTTATCATGTATACTCTCTACAATATGCTGGTAGGATGCGGCATATCATAGCTCGATAACACAAATTTTTATAATTGAATCTGGGCCAGCCCCGAATCCGGAAATGACATTTCATAATGGATCCAGACTTGGCGCACTTCATGCCATGCCCTGTTTAGCCATCATTGCGATTATGCAAACTACAGTATTGTATGAAGTCAGGTATAGAATGTGAATGCAGGGGTTGGCCTAAATATGTGAGATTTAGTAGGTCAATGGTATAACCATCTTTGAATTGTGCAACTTTTTTTCTCTCGTGTATTTCATAGTTTTTCAACTACATAGCCTTTCTCCAATGCGACATACATGTATGACATTTTCATAAAGCCCCATTTCCATTGGACTATCCTCTCTTCAAGTCTTACCAAAGTTTCAGCATTTTTCTATAAAATATCTTAATGAATGTGTCATTGGCTCTTTAAGAATTCATTCAGATCAACTTTTAACCCAATAAAGACAGAATTGATTTTGGTATAACCGGCTTTCTCCATAAAACTCAGCCCAAATACAGTCAAACCTGTGTATAGTGACCACCAAGGGGAAGAAAAAAACAGGTTTAGACAGGTGACCTCTATAGACAGGTTCATTCCATTGTTTTTCTCTGCAGGGGATCATTTTAATGGTCACTATAGGGCAGGTTAGCTGCTATCAGACAGGTGGCCACTAAGACATGTTTGACTGTATCTTCATAAACTGTCCTAAATTTGTTTTCAAAAGTAATAGTGGTCTACACTTCAGGGTGTACTGTTATTTTGTAAGCAAATGCACTTTGCTGTTTACATTTCTGTCTGCCAAACGAATCAATAAAATTAATGAGTTCTAACGTCAAAAAAAGTGCAAACGCATTAATTTTCACACAGGTGTGAACGAATTGATTGTCATTCTCTATAGTATTAGATGGTGGATACTGCAAGTAACAGCCTTTTACAGGGCCATGACTGCATTTTCTAATTACAATTTAAATACACTGACAATTTTTCAATTTTGAAACATTCAAATAATATCCTTGGATATAATTGTACTATTACATTTTGTACATTGTCATTTTTTTCCATGAAATTGTACCCAATATTATTAACCCATAAGTACTGATAAGGCTGGGGTCTATGGCAAATGTATGTACATGTATATAATAGCAAAATATAATCCAGTAGTCTTGAATGGATTAAGCAATAATTTCATCCACACTACTGTTTAATAAAAAAAAACATGTGAAATACTGTACAATACATTGTACATTCATGTTCTACACCTGAAGTGTATGCAGCAAACGCGTACAACATGTACAATGTACATATACTGTACAATATTTTAGTCTGTACATTTTATCCCTGTCTACTGTTCATCTATGTATTATGAGCATCTCCATGAATACACCTTGCACGGGCCCCAGCAGTGTAGCAACGCATCAGTGATACTGACGACTCTACATCCGTACATGAACGCAGAATAAAGCGCTTTTATCATCTCTCCTGACTTTTCAAGGCAATAGCGATGATGAGGGAGTGAGAGAGTGAGCTGTGTTGATGTTGCGATGTTTTCTCACTCTCTATATTATCCAGACTGCCTTTCTAAATTTATGATTTTGTTAAGGAACATATAAACTATATATTTATATGATTGTGACAATTTCTATCATATAAATTGTTTGTTTTCCTCTACAACTGTGCATGTAGGGAGAATAAAATGCACTTATCATCTCTCCTGGCTTTTCAAGGCAATGCGATAAGGGAGCGAGGGAGTGAGCGGTGTTGATGTTGCAATGTTTTCTCACTCTCTCTAGATCTAGACTGCCTTGCTAAATATATGTATATTTAACGAAGGGAAAAGGTTATACATTTAAGTATAGCAACTTCAGAGTGTAACAAGTTTCATAATATCTTATATGTTTTCATCTATTAACCCGTTCCCTTCGAGATTCTGAAATCTCTATAGACTTTGTAACACAACCCACCCGGTTCCTGTAGTCAATGGGAACATGTATGTTCATGTACACATACGTATCTCTACAAAACAAATTTAGAGTAAGATATTTAGACCCTTACATCCTAGATGTTGCATTTCCTATAGAGTTAATATGGACATATGGTTCACATGTAGTGAATGTGTTAAGATATGATTGTCAACATGGAATAAAATGCACTCCAACATTCACTACCCAAGGCAATGCATGCATGATGAGTGAGTGAGTGGTTCTGATGTTGATCTTGTTGGTCCCCAGGATGCGCTCCCAAATGAACCGTTATCATGCCAGTGCTACAAATAAATCAGCTCAATATACAGTATATTGCTTGCATGTATCACATATTCGCATGGCTTAGTTAACCCACTGAAGATGATTTTGGCATGACATACATGTACAATTACATTCTCGAGACTCGAGCCTCAGGACCAATCCAGTATGGGTTACAAAATTTTCAGAAATATACAGTTGAACCTGTCTTAGTGGCCATCTGTCTATAGCAGCCAACCTGTCTATTATGGCCATCACTACCCAAGGCAATGCATGCATGATGAGTGAGTGAGTGGTTCTCATGTTGATCTTGTTTCTGCTTTCCCAGCCTTCCCCAGCTAGGATGCGCTTCCAAATGAACTGTTATCATGCCAGTGCTACAAATAAATCAGCTCAATTTTGTTTATATTACTTGCATGTATCACATATTCGCATGGCTTCCCACTGAAGATGATTTTGGCATGACATACAAATGTACAATAACATTCTCGAGACTCGAGCCTCAGGCTCAGGACCAATCCAGTATGGGTTAAAAAGTAATTTTTCAGAACTATATACAGTTGAACCTGTCTTAGTGGCCATCTGTCTATAGCAGCCAACCTGTCTATAGTGGCCATCACTACCCAAGGCAATGCATGCATGATGAGTGAGTGAGTGGTTCTTGTTTAGACTGCTAACCCAGCCGTTCCCTAGATGCGCTCCCAAATGAACTGTTATCATGCCAGTGCTACAAATAAATCAGCTCAATATATATTGCTTGCATACTACATGTATCACATATTCGCATGGCTAGGTTAACCCACTGACGATGATTTGATGTTGGTATGACATATTCGACGATAGATTGGAGAAGAGTATTTTCAGGACCAATCAGGTATGGGAATGGGTTAATCCCTGTATATACATGTACATACAATTACCAATGACATGTATGTACATGTTGTATGCACTTGCTTTATCAAGGCTGCTTCACAATAAGGATCATAACACTTTGAGACTTTAATGGGATATCAACGTGCATTCTGCTATTCTCCATACATCCTAGGCCGAGTATATTTGGGAAAGATTTGCAGAAAGATACAATTAATTGTATTTTACAATAAATTGTAAGTCAGAAAATGTGTGTGTGTTTCAACGAATCAGATTTGCGCATTTAGAACACATGATCTGACTTGGCTTTGCAATTTAATAATTGAAACTTACAATCGATTGTATCTCTTTCTGCAACGGGGCCCTGAATGGGGTCCTCAATGTCCATCAAGCATCTCTAGCAACACAAGGGTTAAATTCTCTAGATGTGTTGCGGACGGCGCTGATTGATTTCATTGATTATGATTTGTGAGCGAAATATGAGGATGGCCAGGCCACTAATTATTAGTACTGGTACAGCAAGGTCATACTAATATCACTTGTATCATCACTCGAATTAGGATGACCTACAAGGCTACAATGATGTTGACTACACTGCAGTAACTGCACTGTGAACAATGTACACGGTTTTTAATAATAACATGAATTCCCTTTCTGTATACAGTATGTGCATGTATCATTTTGTGTACATGTACATGTACATTGTATGTATATCTCCCCTATTCTACCACACATTTGATCATGTTTTATTCAAATCTAGCTTTGCAAATACTTATAACACAATACACTAGTGTGATAAACACAATCACAGGTTCGTGCATGTATGTGGTACATGTATTGTGTTCTCCAATCTCCATTCATGTCGTATCATTTTCAACAAATTAGTGAGAGAAAAAATAAACATAATAAAAGTGTTATACAGGGTGGCCCCAAAAAAATGGAGCGGGGGCACTTCCCAAAATATAGTACCAAAATGTTTATGTCCATCGGGATAGGGTGCCTTTTCAAATCAACAACGATACCGAGAACAGTCAATTTGGTCGTGTAGTTTTTGTTTTAGGGCACTGTGAGTGACACCATGTCAGGTTCTCTTTTTTGTCAATTTTTACCGAGCCAGTGCTTGATAAATCTCACTCCCTGCCCGTAATACCATTCAACGACCATGCCCATTCTCTCGGCACACGGCTGAGTGCACACTAACAATGACGCGCATTGTTCAACGCTATGAAAGGCGATACGTGCGATTTATCAAGCACTGGCTCGGTAAAAATTGACAAAAAAGAGAACCTGACATGGTGTCACTCACAGCGCCCTAAAACAAAAACTACACGACCAAATTGACTGTTCTTGGTATCGTTGTTCATTTGAAAAGACACCCTACCCGATGGACATAATATATTTGTTACTATATTTTGGGAAGTGCCCCGTTCCGTTTTTTTTTTGGCCACCCTGTATAGGCCTAGTGGTGGTATCTAAATATTAAAAAGTGTCAATGACAAATAATGCATATAAATTAACATAATATATCAAGGTGTTGTAACTTGTGTTTTCATCTGAAAATACATGAATAAGATCCATGATGGGAGATCATTCATTTCCTCCGATATTATTATCAATGAAAAATATTCACAGACGAGTGTCAAATGTGTTCACATCTAAATACATGTACATCATTAACACTCATTTTCAGTGAAAAAAGGTGCATAATAATGCATTCACATACAGGTGTAGAACGTGTTCCCGTTTTTCAGTTGTGAAGTTAAGTTTAGGTCATTGATGGAACGTCATTTACTCAGATGATAATGAGGAATGGAAGAAAATCAATGAAAATGCGCATTTAATTTCAGTAAGTGCAATATCAATATCAAACTCTTTACAAAATCTATACGCTAATGACCTTCGGGTGATCGACCGACAATATTCAATACTTGCAATGCCCTGTATTATTATTGACACTGCATGTACACTTATATACATTGTAATGTATGCGCATCTACTTGACTTTCTAATTCTGACCCAAAAATCATGCTGAAAATCACCCTGATAACCTTACCCCATTCAGGACTGGTCCCGAAAATACTTGGGCTAGGGTCTATGGAGAATGCATGCATGGCAAAATCAATCAGTCCTGAATGGGTCAAAATCACAAAATTGCCCCTAGAAAAATTATGAAAGAGTAAGATGAAACAATAATTTCAAGACGTCTTGTTTAATATTGGCGAGCTCGGAGAATATATAGCCCTCCAAAACTATCATCCCTATACTATTTATAAACTGGTAGAGTAGTGAAAATATGTAAGATCATTGAAGGTCAAAGACAGAATTGCAAATACATAGAGCATCTCTGCAAAAACACTGTGTGCATGTAATGTACATAATGTTGTGTATATGTACTGACGCAGTTTGTTACATGTATGACACTCGCACTGGCCCGCTGGCCTGGGGCCAGTGAAATTGCACTTCGGGCCAGCAAAAATGTATAAAAGTCATATTTTGGTGGCCCGATCGGACAAGCCGATTTTAAACCCAACATGTATCGCCCATGTCATGCTTCATCTATAATCACAGGTTTGATCAGGAAAGAGTAATATTTTGAATACTAAAAAGTTTACTCATGAAATACAATATTTTCGGGCCAGTAAATTTGTATTTTGGGCCACCAGAAAAGGGGAAATAATTATTTCACTGGCCCGATCGGGCCACTGACAAAAAAGGCAAGTGTGGAGCCCTGCAGTATGGTATAAACAGCACTTTACTTATTAACTACAAAACTGAAAAAGCTGCCATATTTTCCTTTCATCATGGACCCTAATATTGCTTCATTGAAGTAGTTATGGTCCAGTTAGCATGCCAAAGCGAATTAATTAACCTTACAAGTTTAAAGTTAATTAAGTTTACACAAGAACAAGTAATATCCTGAAGTAAAAGTCCTGCTGACGGGGGATGCACCAGGTTCACTTCTTTCCTCATACATTGTATAGTGCAAAATGTATGTTTGATCTGCACGGTGAAGTGTATCATTATTTACTTTAAATAATTGCCATATATTGCACAAGTTTGCTCAGTCGAGCAATATCATGAGGAGAAAAAGATTGCTCATCACAGGAAAACAAAAGTGTTATGCACTGAGCATCCAGCCTTTAACCCGTTCACTTCCAGATTCTTAAATTCCCATAGACTTTGTACATAGCCTGCACGGTTCCCGTAAGCAATGGGTTAACCTACTAAATGTACGTTGATGGAAGGGCAAAAATACAAAATGTAATTTTGTTTTCTTTGTAGTTTCATTTGTAGTTTGTTTGTTCCATTATTTTATGGAGAGTTGTTTAGTATGAATGAAATTGTATATGGATCTATAAAAGAATTTTGTTTAATAGAAAAGTGAAAAGGAAATCAATAAAATGATGTCAATAAACAATTCAATAATAAACAAATAAAGTAAATAAATTGTATGTGGTAAAAAGTTCTACAAATATGTGAACAGTAGGCCTATAATGTATTGTTATGGGCACACCTAAACTTATGAATCACTGTGTCACCAAATTACCAAATTGTTCTTTTTCCCCAATTTCGCGGAAGTACTTCATTCTTCCCACACTCATCCTTCTCCCTATTGTCCTTCCTTCCTGGAACCCAGGCCACAAATAATGTTTATTCAAGCCTCCACACTAACATTTTGTTCAGGTGAGCAGAATCATAGCTTTTCAACTTTTACTTGCCCAAACAGAAAACTTACTTGCCTGCTTACTTAATTGAACTAGATGAGATTTACTCATAAAGAAATACATTACATACAGTATTCTCTCCTAGCTGAGCAAAAATTTAGTTGCCCAGTCAGGCAACCAAACTAGACCATTTATGAAATTTGACTTGCCCGACATACATTTTTACTTGCCCCGGGCAACAGGGCAGGTGCTAGTCTGAAGCCCTGGTTTATCCAACAGTAAAATTGTTAACGCATTTAGGACTGTTCTTGAAAATACACGGGCTAGGGTTTATGAAGTATGCATTATTTCGCAAAACACAAATCATCTTCCATTGGTCAAAGGGAATTTTCTGCACAAATATTGGGAGTATTGATGATTTGATTTGATGTCTTTGATTGTTTTGATACCTAAGTTTGGTTCCCTGACTTTCCTCATTCTGTATGGAATGTAAAATATCCTCGATTAAAAAAGAGAGCAGCGCCAATTAAGTCACTTTCTGTACTTCGAAAATTGGAATGAAATAGGTTAAATCACCCTGTTATTCATTTAGGGAAATAGTTCCCCCATGTGCCCACACCTACAATTATCTTTTTCAAAAGCATGTCACAAAAAATATGATTTGTTTTCACCGGAAGTACTTAATTCATCCCACACTTCTTTACACTTCCTGCCAAAAACCTAATTATGCTATATAGCCAAAACAAGTTCTGCATTTAAAGGGACTTAGTAACATTGTCCAAATCCTCAAAATAACATTTTAATTCTAGCGGTTCCCTTATACCTTGTTGTATTCGTATTAACAATAAAATCATGGGACAGGTTTCGGTTTTTCAAATTTCCCTTTCGTTACAAAGATATGTATGATTGAAGTATTCAGATAAGAAAAACTCCGGGCGAGTTTTTCTTCCGTGTACAAAGTGAGTGCAGTGAGTTATTGAATATCACTCTGCATTTTCGCTCATTTCTTGGCCATACAATGTCCATTTGACTTGAAATTTTCACACACTACCCTGTGGACATATGAGATAACAACAATATACATTGCATCAACCATTCATCACTTTTTGCACATGTCAACAAAGTTACTAGATCCCTTTAACCAATCCCAATCAATGTTCTGAAATCACCATCCTTTTACATGTACATGTATAGCCCAACAGGTTCCCGTACGCAATGGGTTAACCCATTCCCTACAAGGTTCTGAAATCGCCATAGACTTTGTATACAGCCCTGCAGATTCCTGTACACAATGGGTTAACCTGTTCCCTACGAGGTTCTGAAATCACCATAGACTTTGCACATGTAGCCCACTATGATCCCGTAGGCAAGGGTGTCACTGAAGAACGGTTTAACCCATTCCCTCTGAGGTTCTGAAATTGCCATAGATTTTGTACATACCGTAAAACTCCGTGTATAAGACGCACTTTTTTTCCGTCGGAAAATTTTCAAAGTGGGGGGTGCGTCTTATACACAGGTACATCCCAAAACAAAAAAAACAAAACTTTTTTTTTTAGAATTTTTTTTTGGGACACCCGGTAGTCATGTTTAATGCATATTAAACTGGTCTAGGGCATGACAAGAGCTTGATATAAGGGGGAACATTTATCAAAATATACCTTTTCCTACATAAATTATAGTGGTTAGCAAAACAAAATGCAAGTTTTTAAGCAGTAACACTGCTACTAATTAAATATTCAGATATTCATGAGTAGCAGCACTCATTTAATATTCAATTTTCTAAACAGTGGTTATACATTTTTCTCAACAAAAAAGTTATTAATGAATTTAGTATTTTGCATATTTAATGAGCATTGCTACCTCATGAATATATGAATATTCATGAAAAAAAAATATTCTAAAAAAATTTATTTTTTATTTTTTTAAATTTTTTTTTGTAGAAAGTTGGGGGTGCGTTTTATACACGAGTGCATCTTATACACGGAGTTTTACGGTAGCCCACCAGTTTCTAGTAGCCAAGGGGTTAACATTCCAGTTTGGTATGACATGCATTCTCCATAGACCCTAGCCAGATTATAGGGAAAAAATTAAAATATATTTTTGGGGGGCTACTTTTCAAGCTTGCCTGTATGAAAATAACAATCCAAAATTTGATTTACACTGAACTCTTTTATGCTCTTCGGGGGTTCTTTTTTTGGCATTTCGGGGGCGAATTCGCCCTGAGCCTCTACATACATGTATGTATTTTGTTCACTGCCAGATTATATTCAGAGTAGTCCTGAATGAGTTGGTAACCCAATTTTTGTTTGTATCCTGAGTTCCAGGGCAGAAAGAGTTGCAAACTTGCAATCGATTGTAAAGTTGTGATTAATTACAAGTCAGAAAATATACCCATTTGATCCAATCAGGAGGGTGTTTCACAAAGAAATATTTTGTCATTATGACAAATTTGTCATGGCACATTTTTATGGTGGCATTATAGGGACATTTTAGCCAAAATTTTGCAAAATTACTAAATTACACAAATTACACAAGATTTGGGCAAAATTTTGTCAAAAAGGTCCCTTTAATGCCACAATAAAAATATGTCATAATGACAAAATATTTCTTTGTGAAACACCCTCCAGATTTGCTCATTTAGTCATTCCGTCTTGCAATTAATCGCAACTTTACAATCAATTCAATCTTTTTCTGCAACGGGGCCCAGGACAGTGCCTATCTGAATACTGCAGACTAGCATCTGTGGAGACATGTGTTATACCAGAATCAAATTAGCTCTATTTATAATCCTTCTAGACTTTGAACAACAATTCTGCCATATTGTACCCACTACCCAGTGATGTTTATCCAACAGTAAAACTGATGCTCCGATGGCTCCATACCAAACACAACACTGAGATTCGCTAAATGTATATCATTACAATAGACTTTTGAATGCCATTGTACTTTATTCTTTAATATGACTTTTGCCATACACTTGCATTCATGAACCTCTTTGGTCTTTGCACCAACACGCTCTAATAAGCATTTTGAATGGACAAATTGAAATTGAAGTCACTATAAGCACACAGCAACAGACTAAGATGTACACTACATTTCATGAACATATATACATACTGTGTGCAAACATGTATAATTTGGATGTACCTGAATTCAATATCTAATTTAATGTAAATTAATATACCGTTTCAAAATTTCCCTGTAACTACTGCCAGTGATCAAAATTAGCTCCGGCTAATTACCACCCAAAATCAACTTCAAGCTAACCAAATTTCACGCCAAATTTTGCTTGCCCGACTAGGCAACTATGTAAAACCACATCTTAACCCATCAAGGACGAGAGCTATTTTAAGGCAAAATTGATCATTGTTTTCCTCTACAAATTGGCAACTCCTAAATTTTGTTGACCGATTAATGACATAAAAATAGGTGGATTATATTAAGTAATGACCATTTAAGACAAATATGAAGTGACTTTCCCGCAGAGTTGCCAATTTGAATGCCAATATCTGTCTTTTAAATATCACAATGTGTTGCCAATTTGAGGATTTTTCTAAATTATAGTGATTTATGCAATAATAAAAATCATTTAAAAATAACTAAAGCAGTTAGAGTAACAAAGTAGGGCTCTAAAAATAGAGGAATTTATGCTCTTTCTTCCTGTACACTTCTCATAACTAGTCTTCTTCTTGTTTAAGTGTAGGACTACCAAACCACAAATATGTGGGCCTTAGGCACTGATGGGTTAACTGGGAGAAATAGTCGAAGTGACATCCTGACGTTATCCGGATGAGATCCTACCCCGTTCCAGTTAAGACGCTTCAATCTGGGTCAGGACGTCAGGACGACATCGGGGTGAGTTTCACCCTAGTCGGGCCAGGGTGACATAGCGGTGACGTATGTCGATGTCATCCTGACAAACGGCCAGTTAAGACACGGAACAAAGTTACCCGGGTAGATGATGTCAGTCGGGCATGCGCAAATGGGCCGTGAAAAATGTGAACATTGCAGCGATCGCGTTTTGGATCAGGAACATGCGATACTCTTGTAAACAAGGCTGCTAATTTAACTTGCTGTAAGTTTACACACATAAACTATTACAAATATTACAAATCGCAAATTTAAAAAGCTACAATTAGGTAAGCACAACAACTAACATCTCACTGTGCATATTCAATTCAACAACAATCGCTGATCAGGTTGTTATGGTAACCTACCCGAGTGAGGTTTGTGCGGGTGGCTGGTTATGACATCGGCAATGAGCCTGGCTAAGGTGCACCCCGTGTTTTACAATTATACCACCAACTGTTTCTTATCCAGATATCGCTCGGGTGACATCGAGGTAAGGTCTATTAAGATGGGGCTTATCAGAATGTGAATGTTTTTCTTTGTTCTGTAGCACCAACCAAATTCCGAAAGTTAATACTTAAATGAAGAAAAAAACAAGAAAAAAACAAGAAAAAAACACACTTTTATTCGAGCATCACAAGTGATACTTGAAGATACAAGAGCCTTCCATTAAATAAATGTCCAGTTTGTATGTAAAAACATGTCCTAACCCTAGATGCTAGATATGCAGCTTTTGCCTGCTTAGTTCTGCAAAGTCAATGGGTGATCGGTACCTTTAAACATAATCTGATAGGGGAAGGTCATTTGTAAGTGCTGCCACTTATGAGTCCAGTAGAATCAAGGAAGTCATTAGTATGATGGCCAGGGGTGATGGGGGTGGGGTGAGGGGGAGGGGGAGGGGGAGGGGGAGGGGGAGGGGGAGGGGGAAGGGGAGGGGGAAGGGGAGGGGGAGGGGGAAGGGGAGGGGGAAGGGGAGGGGGAGGGGGAAGGGGAGGGGGAAGGGGAGGGGAGGGTGGAAGGGGGGATGAGTCCAGTAGAATCAAGGAAGTCGTTAGTATGATGGCCAGGGGTGATGGGGGTGAGGGGGGGGGGGGGGGATTGAAGGGGAGGGAAGGGTGGAAGGGGAGGATGAATCCAGTAGAATCAAGGTAGTCATTAGTATGATGGCCAGGGGTGATGGACTAGGGAGATGGTGAAGTGGGAGGGTTGGATGGAGAGGAGGGGTGAAGGGAGGGGGAGGGTGAGGGGAGGAGGGTGGAGGGAGGAGAGGGGAGGGTGGAAGGGGAGGATGAGTCCAGTAGAATCAAGGTAGTCATTAGTACATGTATGATGGCCAGGGGTGATGGACTAGGGAGATGGTGAAGTGGGAGGATTGGATGGAGAGGAGGGGTGGAGGAAGGGGGAGGGTGAGGGGAGGAGGGTGGAGGGAGGAGAGGGAAGGGTGGAAGGGGAGGAGGGGTGGAGGGAGAGGGAGGGGTGGAGGGTGGAGAGTACATTGTAGAGGGTGGAGGGAGGGGGAGGGTGGAGGGAGGCCATGTGGGAGGAGGGGACATGATGACTTAGCATGGAAGAACTGATTTTCCCTTTGGGGTAACATTATTGGGGACTTGGGGTGGGGGGCAAGTGCCCAACAAATGTTTAAATCCACCCAAAAAAGCTAAATAATTTGGTGAGTGTAGACATCGTGTTGTAGGCCTTTCGATATGACAAGCCAGTAGCCACTTTTTAATCATTCATTTAGAAAGTTACATTTTACACTTTTGATCAATACAAGTTACCTCCTGAATTTTTGGCTGTCCTCTGTACAGCCTTCATTAGCGTTGTGACACAAATTTGACCAAACTTTAATGCTAAAATCATTCATTTAGTCGGAATAAAAATCACTTCAGTGGCTAGAAATAAAACTTACATAACTGTAGTTAGTTTTTATTTGTAACATATAACATGCTGCTTACGTACAATATATTGTGTACATGTCCTGGAAACAAGACTAGTCTAGGAAGGGCTTGATTTCACACATTATGAGATCTGAGGGTAAGTGATAAGTCTGAGCAAAATTAATCTAATGGTTTCAGCATATGTACAGCTAGTGCATATAAACCTGCTCACAGAAACACTCGCCTCTCATTCACACATATATGCCTACAAAACATTGCATATCGAACAGAAATTGTAAGAAGATTTGAGCATCAGAACATAACTGCTTTTTTATTTTGAAATTTGGCCTGGAGCACCTATATGGTTGACAGCAGCTAGTATGCTCCCTGGGCAGTTGAGAGAGTGCACTGTAATATAATGGTACCGGTGTGAACTGTACCAAATAATCAGGGATAATGATAATGACAGTGCTTCTAGGTCTTAGAACTGCAAATATAAAATGTATGTACTTATATTAACCTGATGAGACCTATAAATATTTTAGAAGCATAAAACAGCTTTCTTCACATCTGTAGACGTTAACCCATTCAGGACTGATTGATTTTTATATGTATTCTCCATAGATCCTAGTCCAAGTACTTACAGGACCAGTCTTGAATGGGTTAATTTGAGATATATCTTGGCCACAGTCCTCTTACTATGGGTTAAATATGAAATAAAACATTTTGGAAGACAAACTTTTGTTTCCTCTCACTCATAAACTATCCCTTACAGGACGTAATGAAATATTGTACAGAGGGTAGGAAATACACGGGGGGGCTGGGGGCTGAGGGCGACTTTGCCCCCTAATTTTTCAAATAGCCACCTGAAATCAGTACTCGGTAGCCCCTAAAATTACCATCTACATGTAGGTATTATGTGAAATATTTTGTGGTATCCATCAGATTGAAAAAGTATCCCCCTAAAACATAAAATGAATTCTTTCCTTGCTTGTACACATACATTATGTAGATTGTTCAATGTTAGTTCATGAATGTTACCTTTGATTTACAATGTATGTATTGCATTGATTATAAAGTGTTTATCTTGAGCACTCCAGATTTAAGTGCTCACAAGGAAGGAAATGGGAATTTTGATAAATTAATTCATACCCACTTTTATCAAGAATGTAAATCATCAAATTCATGAAGATTGTGAAATTTCTCCGGTAATACAATCAGAGCAGGAAGTATGTATTATTTAAAGTTAACCCCTCATCGACGATATATTGCAATTCCAATCTATAGACACAATACATGGCACACCAGGTTCCCGGCCATAGGTAAGGGGTTACATTAGGTCCACTGATTTGATACCGGACCTCACCTTGTTTCTTGCCTTAAACTAAAAGTTTTTATCAAAAGGCAGGCATGCAGCCTTTCAGCAGAGGGGGGAAATTAAAAATGAGTTCTCGCCGACTGGAAATAGCTTAGTGGTTCTCCTTAGAGTCACATCTAATAACTTGGAACTCAGTCTCAGACGAGATAAGGCGTGACGTCACTGGCCTCCTCTGACAAACATGTTTTCAAGTGTGCATCTTAAAGCAGTAAAGCCACTCCTCTCTAGCGACATTAATGAAGAAAAAGACTTGAGTGCACAAAGATGCTTTTCTACTATAAAATTTAAATAAAAATGTAGCGCTGTGTAGTCTGTGTACAGAACTCTTTGGCAACAAATGTAGCAAAACTGTAAACTGATTTTCACTAAACTATGACGACAATATTACAACAATAAGAGTTGTAACTCAGAAAAGGACAAGGTTCATGTCGACCCCGATACCAACAGATCACTCTCATCAGGTTTTACTTTGAAAGTTGTTGTGAGTCAAAGTTTGTACATGGAGGAAATTAAAAAATGAATTCTCACAAGCGTAAATTATATTGGTCTCCTAGCGTCATACAGTGTACGTCATAATTGCAAAAGACGATATTAAAGGCATGATGGTTATTGGTCTGACAAGCATGTTTACATTGCGCAAGGCATGCTACAGCAGTCTAACCAGTAACTTTACATGTAGGTAAACCAAGGCTTGACATTTCTCCCTTTTTCCTGGTGCTCAAAATTAACTTTTTCCAAGTGTGTTCATTACAAAGGAAATTAAAATCAAAACATTTCAATTCTAGTGGCCCAGAGAATCAGAAGCAGAATCAGGTGGCCCAAATTAAGAAAAACATTGCCGAGTCTGATGGACAAATTTGTCATTAATTGGTGCAATTTTTGAGACCCGTAGCTCATTTTCAGTGGGCACTAGTGGGCCCTAGGTTGGTATTCAATTCAATACTTAGATGTACATTGTAAGTAAGAAATTTACTTCACATTTTCTATGCCAAGAACTTGTATGAACAAAATTTTGGAAAAGTATGGAATTGAATACCAGCCCAGTTTACTGCCATAGTCAGATAATGTAGACTTTGTACCCAAAGTATGATCAAAGATGGAGAGGGGCCAGGATGTTCTGAAATCATGTACTGTTCTGAAATCATGTACTGTTGTAAGTACTGCAGGGTCCCGTTGCAGAAAGAGATACAATCAATTGTAAGTTACAATTGATTGTAAGTCAGAAACTTTGAGCGTTTCAACCAATCAGATTCATGCATTAAAAAACACAGTATGATCTGACTTACAATTAATGTTTACTTTCAATCGATTGTATCACTTTCTGCATCGAGGCCCAGCCCTAATCTGCTACTTTGGGACTGAAACAGTCTGAAAGAATTATTTATAGTTTTTGTTTTACTCTCCCTTTCTTACAGCACATAGACATACATGATGATAATGTGCATTATAAATATGACATTGTTATTATCATTACGTTTTTAGATCTCGTAACTTTGGAAATGAGATTAAAAATGCAGAATGACGTACATGTAAATTTGTCTGCCAAATGTCACAAACATGTTTTCCACATTATAATATGCGCGACACTCTAGTCACATTAATTAATCCAGCATAAGCCTTAAAGGCAATAAAGGGATCTAGTTAGTAACTTTGTTCACATGTGCAAAAACTGGAAAATGTTAGTTGATAAATATTGTATCATGTATGTGATTTCATATGTCCATCGAGTGATGTTTGAAAATTCCATGGTAATTGAATATCATATGACCAAGCAATGAGCAATGAGCAAAAATGCAAATTGATATTCACTAACTCATTGCACTGTCTTTATAATTGGGAGAGAAATTTGGAAAACTGAAAGCTATTCCATGGTTCTATTGACTATACAAATACAATGACTCAATGAGGTGTTTTTTTTGGTAAGAACTGCTTGAGTTCCAAGTAAAGTTTTGAGGATTTTGACAATCTTACTAGTTCTCCCTTTAACTCTTACCCATTCAGGAGTTGTCCTGAAAAGTATGTGCCGTCGTCTAGCGAAAATGTGTACATGTATTGTAAGTGAACTTTGTATCCCTTGTGGCCTGGTTATATTTACAAAATAGAGACTTAATCAATAATGCTTGCCCCAAAACAATTTGTTTAGACCCAACACAAAGAAATCCATTAAAAAGTCATATTAAAAACACATATTTAACAAAGTCACACAACAACAACAACAAAAGTTTAAGCTTATGGGAGGTAGCGTTCGATGCACATGATCCGTGTGTCTTCTTCAGCCTACTGACTGCTTTCGATTGGCATTGGATCAGTCACGGGACTTTAAAAAGTTGGTTGACAAGTTGGGCAAGTAAAATTTGATAAAAGAAAATTTTGGAGGCCCAAGTTATTTTGTTGGTGGCCGAGGGCCAGTAGGCTTCATGCTCCTGAAACATTATTATTTATCACACTAACCATATCTATGACTATATCAGATACCATGAAGCATGACTTGCATTTTATGAGAAGAGGGCATAATTATTACATACACTGCAATCTCTTCTAACTTTCTAAGACGTGGCTCACCGCCCACGGCATAATGAAAAGCATCCGTTCTTGATGTCGTCATACCATGGGTGCATCTAAGAAGAGAATGCCACATACCCGTACTAAAATATTTAATATCTCATAAACAATTCTTTACCTATGTTACAATGAAATGTCAAGGTCTATATATGAGACAAAAAGAATAACTACCAAGTTCATAATTGTATCATAATCGACTATAATATAGGTACCTGTATTATGTGTCAATCAGCATCTCAATTACGTGACAATGCATTAGTTGATAACCATTGTGACAAAATATATTTTGTGTGTGCACTGGTGTTCAGTGATGATTTGTATAAATATTGTGTAGTTCAGGTACAAATGTAATTATGAATATATGATTCATATATATAATTCATATGATTCATATTATATAATGAATGCATGGAACTTGATGGAATGAATATGGTTCATGTTTATTTTATTATTTACACACTTTTAATTAAACTTCAAACAATCATCAATTGGCATTTTTATTTGAAAACATATTTTCTGCTAAAAAAGCAAACACAAACAACAGTAAATTCATTGTAATGTTGATAAATTGTTCGAAATTTGATTTGATTCTAGTGGCCTGTTAGGCAAGTAAAAACCTAAATCTTTCAAGACATTTCAATTGTCGGCATTCTCTACCAAAGCGTGCCAACTACTTGGCATGCATGACAAAAAGAACTAATGCTCTATGCAATGCAATTTGTATAGAGCATCCGTTCTTTTAGTCATGCATGCCAAGTCATGGTAGAGAATGCCCAAATGTTGTTCGTCCAAAAACAGAATTAGGTGGCCCTAAACAAAGAAAAACATTACAGAGTGACTGAGTCAAATATATTTAGTTGTCCATTCTGGCAAGTCAAATTTGGCAGCGTCAGTGAAATGTTTGTGACGCTCATTTTGAGTGGCCTACTCCCTGGGCCTGGGCCAGTATCTATTTTGTAAAGTTATTGTTTAAAGATGAATAACAGTTTTGGGAAAGTTACAGAAAACATTTATAATTGATCAATATTGTTGAATAAGTATCTAAAAAGGGCTTGTGTGGTAAAATCCGAACCTAACGATGCGTTAAATGCAGAAATATCGGAAGAAATCCAATACCTGCCCGTGAAATGTATAAATCCACCGCCCGTTCGCACCTGTCCGTGCCGCTAGCACTGGACTGGAGATATCGACAAGCTGGGGACAAGCCCGTATAGCGAACGCACATGGTCAAATTGCACGCAGCGTATGCACGATTCCGCGTTGGCGATATCTATCCGCAGCGGATCGATTTGATAATTTACCAAATATATCAATTAGTAGGCAGTTTCCAGGCAAAATTTGTATCATCCCATATTAGTAAAAACATATTCTTTCACATGATTGGTAATAAGAGCTTCCATTTCATTTTTTGAGAGGGGGGCGTGTCCAAAACTGGCATATACATGTACCTTTAATGTACGAATGTAAATACATAATCATTTTACAAGTCACACGACTACCAAGATCAAACTGACAATCAGTCTGAACCATAAGCTATTTGACATTAATTCACAAAATATATGGCTTGATCATTAGGTACCAAGCATACTGGACATCATCATCATCATGATCATAGAGTAATCACATTCCCCCATTCCATCCCGTAATACAATACGTGGTAATTGATTACCCCATGCCAGTGCGGTAATACCCCCTATCAGCTGGCAAGGGGGGTAGGGTAACTGGGCGGTACACCGCAGGTGCGGCGCGGCGCGCTGGAAGTGGTACGGCGCGGCTGGCTACCGAAAACACCACACTACGCGCGCATACAATCTGATCAAATTTGCGAACATAATAAATTACATTTTTGTGTTTAAATCAAGACTTACATTTCGGCAGGTGTTCTTGCGTAGATCCCTGGTCACCTTTTGAGTTAGTGTGTCTCCTGGCGTAGATAATTTCCACTTTCGATCACTCCAAAATCGTTGATGTTGTGATATATTTGTATCCCAATATTTCCAGATGGGTATCTTCTGCGTTCTCCAACCGTACATATGCACCGGCCGTATGTGTACCGATATATTCCGTACATGTATGCATTATCATTCTCATAATACATCCCACATACAAAGCGGGTTCAATACACGGGGACCGCGTAGGCGGTTT